>JANHFO010003920.1:92381-105145 GCA_032468095.1 Pareas carinatus
CAACCTTGGTCCCTTTAAGGCTTGTGGACTTCAACTCCCAGAATTCCTCAGCCAGCATAGCTGCCTGAGGAATTCTGGGAATTGAAGTTCACAAGCCTTAAAGGGGCCCAGGTTGGAGACCTCTGTGTTAGATTACAGCTTCCATCATTCCAGAAATGGCTACTAAATATACTAGTTGGGACTGTTCAGTATTTTAGTTGATTCCAAGCTGGAAGATAGTTCATAGGCTGGGCTGCTGTGTCAAAATTGTTGGAAGAAACAGCTGAATCTTATATCCCATCCCTTTCTTGTGTCTGTCAGGTGAAATAATCACCAGTGAGACTTCATTGTTAGGTATTTTACCAGCATATAGTAGAGAATGTATCAAGAAAACTTCACCATGATAATTCCAAAACAATTCAGGAATGTTCTTTTTACAAACAATGAAAATTGTATGTTGAGATTCACAGAACCCAATTTTTACACTGAAACCTAGAGGCTGCATGAACTTGTGGAATCCACACAGCTGCGCATTTCCATTTTTGGCCTTGCAACCTCAGGTTATACTTTTCCAAAAGGCATGCTGTCATTCCATTTCCTTAAAAAAAAACTACCTCTTTTTTCTTCATCTCTTGTAAATCCTCTTCTGGCTATATTTCCGTATTGATCAGACTTCCAATGTTGATTGCAACCTCCCTCTTGTCCTTTCAGTTGTCTGTGGAACATCTGTTGCTTGCAAGCATACTGTAGGAACACAAATAAGCCCAGAATTCTTCTGCAGAAATATTTGCTGGCCCCTGTAGTGACACTCTCAGCTCAGTTGCAGCTGTTGGGCTTCTGGATCAGCCGGTACCTTTGCTCTTGATTACACTCTATTCAGAATTTGAGCCTGTAACAAATCTTTTGCTTGCGAATTTTGCTGATAGGGATTTGGAAACTGATTCTGCCACAATTTTCGGGATTATGAATGTTATTCTGAGTCTGTGCCAAAACAGCTGTCCCCCTCCCCTCCCCCCCCACTCCTGGGAAAGCAGCAGCTTTGCTTAGGGCCTTTAATTCAAATTTTATGAATGCAAAGGGCATGTTTGCCCTTGTGCTTAATAGACTTTAAAGGGAAGAAGCTGAGCACATCATTTGTAACCCAGAGTGCCTCTGAAAATATATGCTAAGGGCTGATCAATTGAACTGACCCAGGAGGAAAAACATGCACTAACAAACTCGACAAAATATTGTCCTGATTGATTGCGGTGATGCCTTTTGACAGAATGAATCATGTTCCTATCACCATGGAATACCTTCACATTTTGTCAGGTTTAGGGAATCTTCTCTATATCAGCTTGAATGTGGGTGAATGTCGTGTATCTGCCACTGAACTTCTATTTGTAACCTGTGGCATTGCCACAGTAAGATTCTAATGAAGTCCGAAGGCCTTTCGGTTTTCACCATACGTCTATATGGACTGAAAACACACTTTCTATATTTGAATTTTCATTGCCATACATCTTTTTCTCATAGTATAATTCAAAATTTCTGACAGACGCTTTTCTCTGAAAAATAAGAACTATAAACCATATAATGAAATAAACAGAAACATACAGGTATCTCTTCTGGTTTTTCTTTAAGTGTTTCAGTTATAAAGAAGCAAAGAACTGCATTCAGTAGTAAGCAGAAGAAGTTAGTTCCTTGACTAGGTTATTGATTTTTGCTTGATACGTTGTCTGGTAGGGTAGGCAGGCAGGAGACTACCAGAGTAGCAGATAAAGAGAAAGAAAGGGAGAATAAACAAGCTAAAAAAGAAACAAAAAGACCAGAATACATCCTTTCCAATAACCAATTTCCTGATAAGCAGAGATTAACACTAGACAAACAATCAAGCAGAAGTCAATAATCAAGGAATTACCAAGGAGAAAACCACACCTCCAGCATCACTGGCAGGACCATTAGGATGATCTGAATGTATTTCTGCCAGTATTTCAATTGACAAATTCTCCCGCAGGTTTCCATGGAAGTACCATCCAATTCCCATTGAAGAATGCATTTTGGCACGTATCTAGGAAGACATAACATAGTTAGATATTTTATTGTATCTTTGTTGGTTCAAAGTCTTCTTCAAGCCAAGCTGGACGCTTGTTGTTTTAATGAACACCTCCATTTAATTTCAAAAGGTCTTCTCATTTTTTTCTCTTCTATTCAAAAAGACAAATATTAATTTCTCTACAGAACTTTTTCAGCTGCATAATTATGTAAGCAGTATTGGCTTCAGTTCCCTCTCTTCCTTTCTGTCCTCTGCCTTCCAAAGAGTGTAGAATATGGTAAATTATTTTACAAATTGCTTTATCATTCTGTGATTAACTATCTACCTGCCTGGAACAATAGTGCATCTCCTAATATAATTGTGTGCTCATTTATAAAATGTAGTTGCCGCTAAATTGTCCGTTGAGTTAACTAAGGGCATCAAGTAGAACTCAGCTGGCAATCTTGTGAGTAAGTTTCCTTGTGTCTTCAGAACCTCTTCTCCCCCTGGATGTTTGTGATGCGTAGAGAAATTTCAACCATGATATTTTTCTGGTTGTTGATCTTGAATCATTCTGAGACACCTCTCTTTCAACAATTGTACACTGTCTAATTTCATTGGTTGCTAACCATTTTTCTTCTCCCCCTGATTTCAACTTCAGCCAACCTCTTCCTGCCAGCTTCTTCGCCCATTTCAGGTTTTCCTGCCCATGAAACTCTGTGTATAAAAGACCGTATCTGATTTCCTCCCAGTTTTTCAGGTTATCACTGCAAAGATGATAGGTAGCTGTGACCACCTTTAGGGACAATCAAAAGGTAGAGGTGCCAAATTGAGCAGCACTTCCTTTTTTTAAGGTCCAAACCTAAATTTAGAATGACAGCAGGAATTATCTGGTGTGCCCTTTTTCTGAACTTGGAATTATGGAGGAAGCTGAGAGCTAAACCATACAGTTTCATTGTTCACATTGTGCTATAACTGATCCCTTTCAACTATAATTTCTCTCCCTGCTTGAGCATAGGACTCAGTTTGCCTGTGATACACGAGACTGGTTTTCTACAATGCTCTACTAAAATGGAAAGGGCAATAGAAAAAAAAATTAGTAAACGTTAGTCCAAGCTACAATCTAGAGAAAATTGATAGAAAGTGTTTTACAGATTGCATATAGCTCCATATATGACTGCTAAGAAAAATAAAGCAGATAACAATGAATGTTGTACATGTCTGTTAATCCAACTGAATCAGTTTGGCATTGAAAAAAAAACTTCCTGTGACAGATATAGAGGAACATGTAACAAAACAAGTTGTCTTATTGGTAATGGCCGCAAGGAAGATACAAATCCAGATATTGACTCATAGTGCTATTAATTTTAAGGGACATGATGGAACTGGCACAGATGGTTGCAATTTTATATGAATTTTGCTAAATCCCATGGTTGCAAATAAACATACTAATAACTAACTAAATCTTGGAAGTTTATTTTGCCTGTTCCCTGGAATGCAATGACTGACAATATTTACATTTGCAGAAATCTGTAGTGGGAGCCTTAGGAATGCTACAGCTTAGGGTAATATAGGGGAAACTAGGTAATATTTTGTGTGTCGATCAACATCACATTTGCAGATCAGTCTAGAAAGCAAATCAGCTGCCTTTGCTCAAATGTATGAGACCAAAGTAATCACGATATCGCTGTATTCTTAGCCCATATTATAATTAGTATAATAAGTAACTCCAATTTTTTACCTATGTAGGTTTGGGTTTCCAAGTACTTTCTCTGCTGTTTGGTCTGCAATTTTAAGAATTTTCTTTGCTATCCATCAAGAGTATTGTAGCTTTTTCGTCTCAGAATTTGCATTTAGATTGGCTACCTGGAGTGAGAGCAACATGGTTGGTAAAGGAAGGAGCCAACTAGTTTCCCTTTTCTTGTAATTGCCTTGCAATCAGGCTACTATTTGCATAAAAGCATCTCTGCTGTTGGTTATTGATCAACATGAAAGGCATCCTTTTTAGTTTAATTTTTCATGGAGAAGTCCCTCTTTTACAAATCCACAACAGTTATGAGGAAGCAAAAAAGAGGGATTTCTCCCTCTTTTTTTCTTTTGCACTTTTATAATTATTACTCTGTACTGGTTAGGCACAATTGCAACTCTTGCTAAGAGTCTGTGCTGTAGATGTGTAGCAAAGCCCCAAGAAGTATGCTTAGCCTTGCAGAGTGTGGGCAGGGAAATATTTAATACCATGCTCTTTGAACAGAGTTGCCTTTGGCATCTAGAGATTTATGATCTATAGGTAAAGGAAGCGATTCTCTTTATTTATAATCAGTCCTGATGGAATTTGGTTAAAAGTCAAGGGAAGAAAGAACATTCTTGACTTCCTTTTCTTCAGGGCCGTATTAAGGAACTGGATAATTCCATATTAACTTATTGACTTAGTAAGGGGGGGGTAAGGTTCAAATTGCTTTTGTGTGCTTAATTTATATTTCATACATGTTTCAGGCTTGCATTAAGAATCATTACCAAGAAATGGAGAATGTTGCTGGTGTGGGAGTTTTGCAATCTGTCTAATCTAAGATGCTATGAAATAAAGTAGCTAACATCTATGCATCAGGAAGTCCTTAAGCTGTATAGGTGGCTAACTGGAACAAGGTGCCCCCCCCCAGCCCTTCAGGGATATTAAGACTGATTTATTTAATGTCTTAAGGTGCTTTGAACACTTTAGAACATAATATAAATATTATGCAATAGCCTTTAATTCTTATGCTGAAATAAGGGGCTGATTATTTTAGAATTTAAATAGGAAAGGTAAGAAATCCCTGGAGCAGGCTTTAACTAGCCAGCTGCCAGACAACATTCAGATTTCTTGAACCTACAACAACCAGTTATCAGTGCAACACACGGCTATTTTCTGCAACCAGAGATGTTATACCTATATACTACAGATCCTTCCCAGGATGCTATTACTGTAGTTGGAGAATAGAACTTGTTGTAATAGGTGCTGTTTGAGCAGAGCAAAAGCTCCTGCCTAGCATTCCAATGTTTAACGAAAATGATTTTACATATATCAGTAGGATAAAAATACACTGCAAGGTAAGTCATTGGAAACCTATCACACAAAGCATGCTGAGAAGTGAAACCCTGCAACAATTAAATGTTTGTTAATGAGAAATGCTATTATGGACCGCGCCTGTTCATGTGGATTAGGAGCTCAGATAATAATGGGAGTATTGTTATTGTCTTTTCCAATTGCCTGCCCGGCTGTATTGTACTATATCTTGCACCCTTCCCCAGAGGACCTAGGGGGAAGTCATAATCTCTTCTGTTGGGAATAAAATTGTGGCTGGATATGTGCCAGCAGAGTATATTTATTGTCCACCAGTGACAACTCGCTATCATTTTGCTGCAGTTGGTTAATTCCTCAGAGGGTCGTGAAAGAAATTTGAAAAGCCAGCAAACCCCAAAAGTGGATGTTGGTGGGAAAATGGATGAAATGTTAGTATGGGAAAATTGTACGCTAATTCCTTTGCATTTCATTTTGATGACAGACTGATGGGCTTTTAACACAAGGCAGTGACATTAGAGCTTTATTTTAGTCTCAAGCAGATTCATGGAGGATAAGCCTGCTGGCGATAAGCCACAGAAGCTAGATGGAGCTTCCCTGTTTATGGGTGATATGCTTCTCAATACTAGATGCTGGAGATAAATAAGGGAGAGCAGATGCCTTCATGCCCCATTTAGCGACTTCTTGGATAAATCTGGACAGCCAGGCTGTTGTTAAAAATGGGAAGCTGGAATTCTTATGTTTAGCCAAAGGCACAATTTAGCGTTTTGAATTCAGCTTTTCGACCTGCTTGGATTCTAAATATTAACTTCCTTTTAACCTGTAAAGGGGACATAGTCTGAGTTGGTATGGATTCAGACAGATTGAAAGCAAGGTGGGTCTATGGGGGAAGGATAAAAAGCTGGAAGATGGCACAGCATTATGTTGCATGTGCTAAAGGCATTAATAGCAATATCAGTTAGACTTATATACTTCTTCATGGTGCTTTACGGCCCTCTCTAAGAGGTTTACAGAGTCAGCATATTGCCCCCAACAATCTGGGTCCTCATTTTACCAACCTTGAAAGGATGAAAGACTGAGTCAACCTTGAGCTGATCAGGATCGAACTGCTGGCAGTCGACAGAATTAGCCTGCAATACTGCATTCTAACCACTGTGCCACCACTGCTCTATGCTTTGATTATGACACCATACTCTTCCTCTTGCTCATTGTAACTCTTTACCTCCAACTGCTGATGCTCCTGACTGAAGAGCTTGAAAGCCGATAGGATAGTTGCTTTTAGTTGTACCAATTTTCTTACATTTCCTCAGCCGGCTTCTTCTTCATTAAGGATCTGGATAAAACAAAAGTATTTTTAAAAAAAAAATGTTTTGGAAACCATTTCATCTCTAATTTATTGACCCAGTGGCCTGCAAGTACAGAATTGAAACAGTTTGTCTAACTGACAAAGGTGTTTCTTGTAGAACTAAATTTCATTGTTTTGTGGGAAAAAACGGTCAAGCTGTGAGCTGCAGGCAGCCCTCAAAGCTCAATTGAGAATGCATAGTTTGAGATCGGCGTTTGGTGGGATCATTGTCTTCACAGCCTGTGTTGTTAAAATAAAATATATATATTTTGTTTTTGTATAGCATGTTGCATGAATTCATTAATTAGGTTTTGTTAACCCAGATTTAGGGTTTAGCATGCTCTATAATCCCTACCCATGGGGAATTTCTACCCATTTTGTTTCTCTTACCAGGCTCAATTGTACAATGAGGAGAAGCAAGTTTTTTGCTGATATTAATATCAACATCCCTTGCCGTTAGTATCTATTAAACTTACTAACATTAATGTTGATACTAGCTGCTTCTTAATTCAGTTTTGGATGCCTATGGGATTAATGTAAAACGTCTTTCAAATTATTTTAAAAAGGGTGGTAAGGGGGTAACAGTAATCTATTCTTTGAAAGTATATTTTAGCATTAGGCTAATACAGTATTTGGCCAAAGGAGAACAGTCAGTGGCCACAGGACTTTTTTTTACAGGTAGTCCTTGACTTACGACCACAATTGAGCCCAAAATTTCTGTTGTTAAGCGAGACATTTGTTAAGTGAGTTTTGCCCCATTTCACAACTTTTCTTGCCACATTTGTTAAGCGAATCACTGCAGTTGGTAACTAGTAAGCTGGTTGTTAAGTGAATCTGACTTCCCCGTTGACTTTGCTTGTCAAAAGGCTGCAAAAATGATCACACGATCTTGGGACACAGCAACGGTCATAAATCCTGTATGAACCAGTTGCCAAGCAGCTGAATTTTGATCACATGGCCATGGGGATGCTGCAAAAGTTGTATCGGTGAAAAAATGGTCATAAGTCACATTTTTCAGTGCCATTGTAACTTTGAATGATCACTAGACGAACTGTGGTAAGTCAAGGACTACCTTTATATGAAGCACTAAGTAGATCCCCTGACCTATACTTTAAATAGAAGGACTGGAAAGCTCTCTGTTCTTAACTAGCTGCCATAAAACAAGCTACTTGAGTGAAAGGAAGGAAGCTAATGACTCCTCTGAATCAAGTCCAACCTTTGGTGATCTCATGAGCATTTTTTTGTAATTTTCTCAGCCTGATTATGAAAATAGTTCACCATTATATTCAGGGATATTGTAAGATCTTTCCAAGGTAACTGCACTACATTACTTTTCTATGGAGGAATCATCCAATTTTTAACTAGGCCCAACCCTGTTTAGCATTCCTGTTGTGATAGTTGGCTAGCTATTATTCAAAAATAGGTTATATCTTGATCTATGATTGGTCTGTAGAATCCCTGCCATATTTTTTTTGGCAAAAGGAGGAGTTCATCTTTAAAGAGTGGTAAGATCATACTGATTTTTAGTATTGTTGTGGCAGATTAGTGCGTTTATTACATCATCAAAAAATTTTTTGATGAGTGTTCTTGCTGTGAGATGTGCCTGAAGAATTGGACTTTACTCACATAAATACATTACTCAAGTTAATATTGTAATGAATCAATCAGCACAATTCCTTCCTGAAAGAGCCTCTCAATATTTTTGAAGAAAAGATATAAGAATGACAAAAACGAGCATTTTTAATTAAAAAATGTGTATTGGGAACATCAGTGTATCTACTCCTTGTTACTGTAAAAATATAAAAAGACCCTTTTGGTCATTCCCCATAGATGAAAATAGAAAGAAATGGGTCCCATTGCATATTTGCAGTTCATGGAGAAGTGGAAGAGGTTCTGAGCAAGAAGTATCAAAAGTGTTGATGATTTCATACTTCCAAACTGCAATCAACATTCCTGCCTGATAATTAAAAGTAAATTTAAGACAAGACAAATTGTACCCCCTGCACAATCAACACAGTTATATTTATTTCTTAGTAGCTGTTCTTTTGGGGAAACTCAAAATACTATAGGAACTTTTTTCAATTTCCTTGAGATTTTCATAAGGCATTGCCTGCATCAGTTCATATTTATCTTTTTGATTTTAAGCAATAAATTAGCTTTATAAAAACAAACCAAGCCATTTTCAGGACACCGAGTTCCAGACTTTACTGCTTCTTTCTAAACTTCCACATTGATTTCAGAATCACCCAAAAGAATCTAGCCGAAAACATATCTCCAGGTTTATTTGGATTGTTACTTCTTTAGTCTCTTTAATATATATATATTCACCTCAGCGCCATTACATTTCCACATCTCAACCATGATTTTGAAAATGGGCCAGGAATTGACTGCCAGCTATTGAACAGCTGGGCTTTGCTTATTAAGCCTAAATTGGGAGGCTGATGAATTTGTCTCAGACACAGCACTGAATGCTTTCACCATCTTCAGAAATGTCTTAAAAGAATGCAGAGCTTGAGTGGAATGCTTTTTTAAAAAAACAAACAGGAAAACAACAACAGCTCTATTTTCAGATTCCAGATTGGTTCCCTGAGACAGGCTATGAGCATTGGAAAAACACCCAGTGTATCAATTTTTAGGTTTTTTATACTTGCTAGGTATTTGCAATCTTTAAAAATTGCTCAAGCATACCTGCTTGAAATCCTAATCCTGGGTCAGGTTAACATAGGAAGAATCTGATATTGTATCACTGTTAACCTAAACCATTGTCATCCTAAACCTGCCCAGCCAACATGATGGAATATTTTGTCACAAATAAAAATCTCTTTCTTTTAAATGAATGGGAACCAAACCATTAGTATTAGTGTTAGTTAGTGTTTCTCAAAGTTGTTTGTCAACTTTAAAATACATGGACTTCAACTCCCAGAATTCCTGAGCTGGATTAGACCATGGGTGAGTCTCGGATCTATCTGCAAGGCCTGGATGGAACTGTAGGTGGAATAAATGCTTTGTAAACAGAAAGTTCCAGATTCAGTTCTTCACATCTCTAGTTAAAATGACCAAATAGGTAGGAAGTGTTGAGAAAGGTGATCTCTGCCTGAGAATCCTGCAGAGCTGCTACTTTCAGAGCAGAATATACTAGAATAGATGGATAAGTAATCTGATTTGGTGTTCTTGGTGTAGCTGTGTTCTGCTTTAATGAATACGTATTGGTCGAGGAGCTTTGAGACAAATAGTTGATCATTTGGTTTGAGCTTTGCACAAATAGACCTTCTTCAGAGGTCTACAAGTTCTCTTTTCTTTTACTCTTGATACTGCTTTTACCAAATGCCTGCATGTAGTGGGGAGTAATTACAAGACAAGCAGAAACAGAGACTTTTATTTCTAAAACAAGAATAGTGCCAAAAATGAGAACCAGGACTGTAATCTGTTGGATTTCATTTTTTCTCTCTTGCTCATCTTCTAACATTCCCCGATTTACTGTGTTAGATCTGTATTGCTATAAAGGATAACTGTTATTTTGACGTGCTGCTACTATAGCTGGGTTTTTTTTTAAAAAAAGGCAAATCATAGACAATCCCAGTAACCACAGAAAAATGGAATGAAACTGCTTCCCACTGTTCAATCCATTCCTAGCCCTCTAGCCTACTGGCTCTTTCCAGATGAAATTCTAACTATTGAGAAAATGTTATACTAGGAAAAGGAAATTGTAATACTGTAATATTTTAACGGAAAATCTCAGAATCTTTGCATATTACCTAAGTGCCCACCATGTGTCAAAATGTGCCTAGGGGCTCTGAAGTTTGAGGATCTTTGGCAAATAGCTCCTTCTGAAATCAGTGTAGGAAAGATTGCAGCATATAATTGTACTACTAAATGCATAAGCACAGCAAGGAAGAAGCCTGGCTGAGTAATATGCAGAAGGCCACAGTTCTGAAATGTACATGGACCTTTCAGGTTCGGTAAACAAAAGGATAGATCAGTACATTAGTTTTTCATTATTGTTGCTTAATGTCAGTTTGCTGCTGGTACAAAGGGTATCTTGGTGATTCCTCAAGAGAGTGTGTGTGTGTGTGTGTGTGTATGTGTATAACAGCAAGAGGTTTTTTACAAGCTGACAAAGAAAGAAAGGGAGTCTCAAATGGCCATTTCTGGCTTATTTGCCTTCATCAGTGAGGCATACAACTCTGATGGGATTTGAACCTGGGCTGGATTACATACTAGGCTAATGTCTTGGCCATTGAGCCGTAGGCTAGCCATAAACTAAGACAAAGGGTATGTCTCACCGATGAAGGCAAATAAACCAGAAATGACCATTTGAGACTCCCTTTCTTTCTTTGTCAGCTTGTAAAAAACTTCTTGCTGTAATAAAAAAAAGTGTGTCGCTTAGCGACAGGCCTGCATAGCCCCTAGGCTGGGGCTGAAAGGCGAAAGGAAGTAGGTGCACTTCTTTCTGTAATCAGAAAAGGGCAGGTGTCTCACAAAAACCTTGTGTGTGTGTGTGTGTTCTGTGTGTGTGCATGTGGGTATACTTTGTGTGTGTGTCTCTCTCTGTGTGTATATGTAGTCCTCGACTTACAACAGTTCATTTAGTGACCATTCAAAGTTAAAAAGGGACTTATGACCGTTTTTCACACTTATAACCATTACAACATCACCTGGTCACACAATCAAAATTCAAATGCTTGGCATCTGATTCATATTTGTGATGGTTGCAGTGTCCTGGGATCATGGCATACCTTTTTGCAACCTTCTGACAAGCAAAGTCAATTGGGAAGCCACATTCACTTAATAACTCTGTTACTAACTTAACAATTGCAATGATTCACTTAACAACTGTGGCAAGAAAGGTCATAAAATGGGGCAAAGCCCACCTAATAAATGTCTCCCTTAGCAACATAAATTGTGGACTCAATTATGGTCGTAAGTTGAAATCTATCTATAATCTATGTAGATCTAGGTGTGTTCTGGACTTTTCCTGTGTAAGGTTGAGAGTATCTTGGCGACGTTTTGGCGAGGTCCCACTCGCCATCTTCAGGCTGATGTTTTCGGTTTTGTGCTAGTGTGAGCAAATCTATCTATCTATCTATCTATCTATCTATCTATCTATCTATCTATCTATCTATCTATCTATCTATCATTCATCCATCCATCCATCCATCCATCCATCCATCCATCCATCCATCCATCCATCCATCTTAAACTATAGGATAGTGATGACGAACCTATGGCACATGTGCCACAGCGGGCACACAGAGCCAATTGTTGGCACGCGAGCCAATTCGCTCCAGCATTGCCTCAGAGCTGAGCATGCTTAGAAGAAAGAGAGTAGTGATGCAAAACGATGATGTCACAGTGCCTTGCGCATGCTCAGAAAGAGAGTAGCAGCATTGGGCGATGATGTCACGAGCTGCAACTCATTAGCTGCGACTCATCTGGGCACTCACTCGGTGCCTAAAAGGTTAGCCATCACTGGTATAGGACATTATCAAGATATTAAATAGAAATGGACTGATCACATAGCAAGAAGAACTGATGACAGGTGGATCAAAGCAGTCATGGAGTGGATCCTGCTTGATAAAAAGCGTTCACAAAAAAGACCTAAAACAAAATGGATCGACGATGTCAGCAAGTATTGTGGGTCCAATTGGCAAAAAATGACACTTTGGAAACTGCTGCGGATCAGCATAGTACTTACAGATTTTAGAGAACATTTTATATTTTTAAGCAACTACATGGCTTTAAGCCCCATTTCTGGGTATTAATGAACATTTTTGATTTTAAGCTTTTAAAAATCCCTGATGGGCCAGGTTCAGCATTCCTAAAGGATTATGTTATTTATACAGTATGTAACACAAACCTGCCTGCTTGTTGCAATCTGCTTTAAGGCCTCAATAATCAGCTGTGGAGGGTTGAAGAAGCTGTCTGTATAAAGAACTTGTGTTATGATTGTTATGCTGGTTTGCCATTTTTCTAGAGTTCTATGTGTGAAATGGCTTCAGATTTTCATAGGAGCAATGTTGATTTGTACAGCTTTTTTCACAGCTACTTTGCATATTAGAGCAGTCTTTTTTTTATAGAAAGGCATGAACTTTCTTGAGAATCAATATAGAAATATGGCAGGACTTCAGTGGATGTGAACTTTTTGGTTGAGACACATCTCTTAATACTCCCTTGCTTTCCCCCCTTGAACATTTGCTCTCAAAAACTAGTTTCAATGTTTCCCTTCTGTTCAAATTTACTTCATTGAACTAAAAAAATTAAAAGAGACTGTCAACAAAAATCATTGCACCTCGAGATTCGACTTCCGGTCCTAGAGGCAACAGGACGTGGGAGAGCGAGCTCTGCCTCCCACGCCTGAAACCCGCTCTCTG
>JANHFO010003921.1:40865-51265 GCA_032468095.1 Pareas carinatus
CAGCCTTTCTTATATTTGTATATTTTAAATTGTTTTTAAATATGTTATTCTTGTTGTTGTTGTATATGGTCTTAATTATATTTTATATGGCTGTGCACCGCCCTGGGTCCCTTCGGGGAGAAGAGCGGTATATAAATTTAAATATAAATAAATATAAAATAAATATGCCATTTCAGGCAAACGGCTGTTCAATCTCTTCTTAAAAATTTCCAGCAGCCACAACTTCTGAAGGCAATTCATTCCAGACTGTTGTAAATGTCAGAAAATTTCTCTTTAGTTCTAAATTGCTTCCCTCCTTGATTAGTTTCCACCCATTGCTTCTTGTCCTGCCTTCATGAGCTTTGGAGAATAGGATGACCTCCTCTTCTTTGGGGCAGCCCCTTTGATATTGGAACACTGCTCTCATGTCACCCCTAGTTCTTCTTTTCATTACACTAGACATGGCATCCCCGTAGTCACTTGATCAAAATTCAGATGATTGCTAACTGATTTATGATGGTTGCAGTGTCACAGGCTTCTGTGATCATCTTTTGTGACATTCTCATAAGCAAATAACTGATCTCCGGACAGTGCTTTTGGGCTGAAAGAATTGTACAGTAACATCACCACTGCCCAGAGAATGGCCAGTTGGGGGCTCCTTTCATGTCTCCATTAAATTGCCCACCAAAGTGGTAGTCATCTATCTAGCTGTGGTCAACTGCTTTCAAACTGCTAGGTCAGCAGGAGCTGGAGTATGAGATGGGAGCTCATCCCATTCTGCAGAAGCAACTGGGTCTTGAACTCAAGTCTGTTGATCATCAGCCCAGCATCCTAATCTTATGAAATCATGCTCCTTAAAGAGTGTGTAGACAGATTTTCACCAAAATTGAGAGTAAGATTTCTGTTCACTGCTGCTGGAAAAACTGTGTGAGGATAGCTTCATCTTAAGTCCTCACCTTGAAATTTAATGGAAGCATGGGAGATCTGGGAAGTTAGAGATTGCGACAAATATTATAAAGGATCCAGATATTACATGCACCCACTTTAGTTATATCATTCATCCATTTATTTGCCTATTTATCTATCCATCCATTCATTCATGTGTTTATGAGTTCATCCAGTATAGCCAACCATCTCACCTATGTGACTCTAGGTGGCTCATAACAATAAAAAAATCAGAATCAGATTTTTTTGCCATGTGTGTCAGGATATTCAAGGAATTTGTGTTCAGTGATCATGCTCAATACCTACATACATACGCAAGAATACAATCAAGATACATCAAGAACAATTGAATATAAATAAAAACCACAAGAAAACAACCATACTGCAACCACTATTAGAAACTCAATTAAATACAAAACTTGAACACAATCTACAAGTAAACACAATCAACACATACAATTCAATATAGCGTTCTTACCTTAAGTGCAATGACACAGTCACATCTTCAGCTCCAATTTAAGTTCTGGGAAAGTGCTAGGAGCTTGGCTGTTTCCATGCAGACATTTCATTATTTAAACTAGGTAACGTGATTAGTTCTGGGGGAATGTTGTTTTAAGGATGGATACCATTGCTAAGTAGAAAGAAAAAAGCAATAGAATTCTCTGTTCACCCATTTCTAAAGTCAGTTCTTTTGTCATCCAACAGAATGAGAATTGATTGAGAAATAAAGTCACAGAAATGTCTCTGGCTGGTAGTGATAAATGCTCATTCTGATGGTGAGTTAATCTTTGCACTATTATCATATGGACAAAGCAGTCCAGGATTTGCTGATAGTTATCTAAGCCTGCCTTGACTATTGAATGTGTTCTACATAGTGTTACTCTTGAAAAATACCTGAAAAATCTAACTAATGTGTCAGGCACAAGGAACCAGAAAAACACTGTATCCTTATCAAAGAAGCTTCTTTATTGTTACGTGGCTATTTACAAGAATCTCATCAAACTAACTGCACCCTCTTCTCAAGAACAACCAGATGAGGAGATCAGGGGTTTTTTTGTGGGGGGAGGGGATTAGGATGGTTGCTTTCTCTCCTGCAAGGACTGCAAGTTAGTCAGTTTCTGAACTCCAACTCCTACTTCCCTCCCTCTCTCCCCTCCCTCCGTTTCCCTCTCCTCCTCCCTCTCCCCCCTCTCTCTGCCCTTTTCTCTCTCCTCCTCCCTTCATTTCTCTCTCCCCTCTTCCACTCTGTGTGCCTCTCTCCCCTCCCTCTCTCCCCTCCCTCTCTCGGCCTTCCTATTTCTGTCTTCTTTTTATTCTTCCCTTTTTTTTGGAAAGGGAGGGTTGGTAAAAAAAAATTTTTTTATGTCTGCTGCTATTTAATAAGTAAACATCCAGCTCTAGTATTGCTCATTGAAGGTTGTGAATGCTCGCTCTGATCTCAATAGAGAGATCAATTGAGAGTGGGCTGGGTACAAGCTAACCTGGAAATCACCCACAACAATTTCTCAAGAAAATATACAAAGGAGCTGTGTTGAATTCAGATTTGACAGATGAAGAAAGAAAGAAAAGAAAGGTGTTTTTAAGCAATTTTCTGGGACTGTTTCCTGCAGTCCCCCCTCCCATACTCCTCTGATCTCACCCTCCAGATGATCAAAAGTTCTCTCAATGTATAATTAAGCAACAAAAGCTTGCTCCAGATTCTACATAATTGGAGCTGTGTTTATGTATGAGCTTTGCCCCGCTGATCTCGTGAAAGCATTTCTTTTCACCACAGATTGTTTCCCAACTCAGAGGAATCCCCGTGGTGCAAACTGGATGCTCTTCAGCTTGTTTGGGATGAAGGAGTTTTTCACCCTTGAGGTGTAAATCAGCAGGATGGAGCGAGATGCATAGCTTCACACCATTCACCACCCATGCTGTGAAATGGATCACATCACAGACTGGTAGAAAGGTTGCGCTCAAATGCCTCCTAAAGTCTGGAAGGAAAAAGCATTTTTCAACAGGAGATGATGCCAATCTTATTGGCGAGGTGGCCCAAGGGGCACATTTTTATTAAATTTTATTTTATTATGACTTTTAAAATGAATCTCCATCCTTCTTAACTTGATCGGTTGGTTATGTCCTCTGAACCTTTATGTCAGATGGAATTAACTCGATTCTTTGGAATCAAGTCAAATGGAATGACCGCACACTTCTAGCTTGTTTGTTTGCTTAAGGGCGTATTGGACTTATAAGCGGCTTCAATCCTAATCAACTCTGAGTAATCAGATAACCCCACCTTCTCAAAAATACAAAACACAGAATATGCCTAAACAAAATTCCCAAGACACCATTACCCATGCTAGCAATCAGCTTCATACAAATGCTCCTCTTACAAGAGAGATCAAAGCAATCTCTCAGATCCTGTGACTGGAAAAGTTGAGTCTTAGTTCTCTTCTGAAAAGTCATGAGAACTGATCTCCTGGACAGTAGAGAGGCCCAATGGGTCAGTGGCTTCATGACACTGGAAAAGGTCAGTATTCTGGCAGTTCGAACCTTAGCATCGCGGGATAGAGTGAGCTCCCATCACTCGCCTCGGCTTCTGCCAACCTAGAAATTCGAAAACATGCTACAAAGCAAATACATAAAAAAACAGTATTTCTGACATTCCCGTGTTGTCTGTCTCTTGACCTGGTCTACACTGAAGGACTGACACTTGCTGATAGCTTTCAGTTGCTGAAATCAAATCATCGTCATCTTCAAAGTTCTTCCAAATCAGAACTAAGGTATAGTTCACCCTCATACCCTAATAGCTTCCCCCAAACCAGTTGTCATGATTAAAGCTTCCCATATCTTATTGAGATTTATGAAAGAGGTATGATTTGATGATCAAATCAGTCAATCCTAAAGGAGATCTACCATGACTGATCTTTAGAAGGACAAATGATGAAGCTGAAACTCAAATACTTTGACCACCTAATGAGAAGAGAGGACTCCTCGGAAAAGACCCTGAGGTTAGGCTACAATGCTATGATCCATGGAGTTACAAAAAAATTGGCTAGCAATATTCTGCTCTAGGTTATTTAAATAATAGAGATGTGTATTGCAACGTATTAACCTTGTTTTACTTAGTCATTGCCCTAAAGTAGTTGAAGCCTGAGAAGGCCCAGACTGCCTGTCTCCAGGGATCGCTAGTGTGGGAAAATGTCTAATTGCCTATTGGCTGCCGCCTAGGGGCCATTCTGTATATAAGCCTGTTGTGCAGCAGTATTGCTGGTTTCTACAGTGATTCTGCTTGTTGGATAGAATGTATGCGTTTGTCTACAGTAAACCTCTTATAACCTTTACACCCTGACTCTTCAATGCCTACTGAACCGAGTATACAACATGTACCGATGTCAAGATTCAAAATGGAGTTTGTAATTGGCAAATCCCACTCTCTTCCAGTACTGATAATGTTACCTTGCTGAATAATGAAACATCCACAAGAAAGCAAACAAACTCAAAGAGCATCAGAGACCCTACATTTGATGATATGGAAGCCAATTTGCTTCAAGTCAGGGCCAAATCTGATGCAAACACGAAATGCCAGGATGGATATTGACAATGGCAAAGATACAAGTGTTTTTTTTTCTGTCAGAATTAGAAATGTTGCTTTTATAAGCAGTTAATCATAAGATGCAGAAGTTACGGCTTTTCCACCTACCTTTCTGCATTTGATAGGAAAGGAAAAGGTTTACTTTATTTATTTAGCATGTGGCATAAAATACATGAATAGAATGCAATGAAGATGTGTGGAAAGAGCACATAATAATATGATACACATAAGAGGGAGATGTGGGGTTAATTATGTCATGTGTAAGAAATTCAAGAAGTTCAAATTACATTTTAAAATATGCTGGTTCATAAAAATGAAATAAAAGTTCTATAAAATAAGGCAAAGGTATCCTAATTTAAATCCTAGTTTAGTCTACCCTTTGTACATAGCTGATGATGTGAACTGCATATTGTGAAATATTATGCTTATGCTTTAACCCAAATTGTTAGCTAGAAAAATTGTCCCCAGACGGCTTCTGGTTTTATACAGCCTAATATAATTGCTCGGCGATCTGTAGAGCAGAAAAGGCAGAAATCAAAGGAAAAGAAACTAGAATGATGTAATGATGGCTAGATTCCAAATCTGGTTCCGCTGGGCATTTGGGGAGCCAACATGAACTAAACCTAGAATGAGAGATTCAACTGAAACAGGTACCTTAGATCAGAAACCAATACAACCCTAAACACAAGAATCAAATGTTGAGGGATTTGGATGGAGTGAGAGTTGATTAACCACTGTGCAATTAACTGATAAGATTCACTGCCTTGAGGTGAAGTAGCAGCAACTAATTGTAATGACTCTAAGAGAGGATTTAAAGAATCCACAAAATATTCTACTAGAAGTAATTAGCTGGATAAATCCCCATATTCAGTTCCATAGCATTCTGGGTGGCAATCTGTTAGAGAGCTAGCATTTTTGTGCCCTACATTTGTCCTTCCAGAATCTTCTTGGACGCTGCAAGAATCAACCGTATCCCCAAAGGTCTCATTCTGTTAATAACATTCCTTCTGTTATTAAGCAGGACATGAATCTGATCCTCTCCTGGAAAAAAAAGTACTCTTGAGGTCAGCTTCCAATTATAATGTGAATGCTTGTGCTGCCATTAACCAATTAGGATCCAATGGTTTCATTCTGGGCTAGGGGGAATGTATTGGATTTCTGCAAGTAATGACTTGCTTTTGGTAGGCTGGATAGAATTTTATTCCTTGGTGAGATTCCATCATAAAGGACTTTATTGTGCTTGCGTCTGTGTGCAGATATAGAGATGGGGGGTAGATAGAGAGGTAGATAGGGGGAGATAGAGAGAGAGAGAGAGAGAAGAGATGTAGCGAGGTAGAGAGATAGAGATAGAGGTATACATATAGATGTGAAATATTTGTTTTATTCTTTTATTGTACTTTTACGTTTCATTGTAAGGTAAAGGTAAAGGCTTCCCTTGTCCAGCCATGCCTGACTCTGGGGGTGGAGCTCATCTCCGTTTCCTAGCTGGGGGAGCCAGCATTGAGGGGCATGGAATTCTGTCACCTTCCCATCAAAGTGGTACCTATTTATCTATTTGCATTTGCATGCTTTCAAACTGCTAGGTGGGCGGGAGCTGAGGCAAGAAACTGGCGCTCACCCCAATTCCGGTCTCAAACCTGGACTACCAGCCTTTCAACTGACAAGCTCACCTCTTTGAACGCTGAGCCATCGCACCCCTTACATTTCATTGTACTTTTTATTTTATTTTTTTATTGTAAATCACCCAGAGTCTATTAGGTAGGTGTAGACATGTGATGAATGAATGAATGAATGAATGAATGAATGAATGAATGAATGAATGAACGGACGAATGAGATAAAATAAGGTCTTGACTTATTGAAAAGATACCGCTTATTGTTTCCACTGTCTGCATTTGAGGTTTCAGTGCGTTGCCACTTGCTTTGAAAAGACAGCCATCGAAAAAGATGGTAGGTGTCAGTTTTCTTCCTCCAGCAAAATCAACACCATTACAGGTATCATAACTGTAATGGGCCAAGCATTCTTAACGAGAAGCAATGAACGCTTGAGCAATTGAGGAACTATTCTCTCTGGAATGAGGCAAAAATAGGACAAACATATTGCTAATTAGACAAGCCGCATCCATCTGAAGGAGTGGCAACGATGCTCCTTTTAAAAACTCCGCTGCTGCAAAGCAAAATGTCCTGTATTATTAACGAGAATGCGTGGAGAATCAAAGGAACCTAGGCTGCGCCGGCTGGATTTCTCGAACGATCAAAACGTTAAAGGCTCCATTTTCTACAGGATGTCATTAGCAGGAGTCTAAACAACCAAGCGCGACCACTGGTTTCATATTCTTTGTGGTCTTCCAGAAAAGGCATTGGAATTCATTCCGCAACAGCGGAGACATCTCGTGTGGAAAACTAAGCCCCTCACCTCACCTCTGTCAGAAACAGTTCTGGAAATTAGCCAAAAATGTTGTCTTTAAGGGAAAACAAAGGAGCACCCATCTTGTTGAGGCTTTGGAATAAATGCAGAGAAAAGCAACTAAGGGGTTTTAAAGACCTGGAAACTAAAACATATGAAAAACAGTTGCAGGAATTGGACATGGCCAGTCAAGAGAAAAGAAGGCCCAAGGGGAGCATGATGTCAGTCTTTCAGTATTTGAGGGGCTGCCACAAATAAGAAGAGGTCGACTTATTTTCCAAAGGACCAGAAGGCAGGACAAGAAGCAATGGGTGGAAACTAATCAAGGAGAGAAGCAGCCTAGAATTAAGGATACATTTCCTCACAGTGAGAACAAGTAACCAGTGGAACTGGTTGCCTTCAGAAGTTGTGGGTGCTTCATCACTGGAGGTTTTTTAAGAAGAGATTGGACAGTCATCTGTCTGAAATTGTTTAGGGTCTTCTGTATGGGCAGGGAGTTGGACTAGAAGGCTTCCAAGGAATCTTCCAGCTCTATTCTGACTAAGATGTGATTTGTTCTTTTTGGTTTGAAACATTTTGCTGCTAATGTAAGATAGGAAGGATGAAGAAGGGAAGGGAGGGAGAAAAGAAGATGGAAGATGAAGGGAAAAAAGGGGGGAAGGAAGAAGGGAAGGGAGGGAGGGAGGGAGGAAGAAGAAAGGAAGAAAGAGAGGAAGGGAGGAAGGAAGGAAGGAGACACATGATACTCAGACTGCAAATGTCATCCTAAGAATAAATGTGAAGTTCATTTATTAGTCCCTAGTTTCATTTGCATTAGTTACAATGTAATCTGACCCACTGCCCAAGGATAAACAAGATGTTTGTTTTCCCCCAATTTTACTAATTGGGAAAAGTAAGCCGTTTCAATGCACCAGCCTGGAAGCAATTGGCAAGACATTTTCAAAATGCTCCGTTTTTGCCTTCAGGTAAAGAACGCAACCACTGCCAATTACAGGCAATTATCAACCAGCTGTTTCAAAAGTCAAAGAGAATTTGCTCAGAGAAACAGAGAAAATTGATCCGTATCTGAATCTGAATTCCTGCCATAGAGAAGTTGAGGAGGAAGAATAATCTCGCAAATGTTGAATGTTCCAGGGGTGAAATATTGGGTGCTACAGGGAATTAATGCGTAGCACATGTTGGTTTCCTTCTGCTTCTCTTCTGGTGCATTTAGCAATGACAAGTGTTGCATGGTCCTTCATTCCTCCTCATCTGATGGACATCATTTCACCAGGATTATTTTTCAGCAGCTGTCTCTTTGAATTCTTACAAGTTTGTGTCATCATTGCTAATATCTAGACCAGAATCGGACAGCTCTCTGCAGAATCAGAATCAAAATCAAAATTTATTTTGCCATGTGTATCAGGACACACTAGGAATTTATCTTCAGTGACCATGCTCAATACCTACATACATTCATAACAAGGATACAATCAAGATACATTCATAGCCAATTTGAATATATAATCATAATCACGATCATTTGTATATATAGGCATATATAGGCATAATCAATTGTGTATATAAGCATAAGATACATCCATAGTCTTAAAGTACGTAAGATTCATCATGTCATGTTATAAAGTACAGACATCATGTCGCAAAAACACATTTCATCCTGTCTCAAAGGACACCCTTCACACTAACACTGTCCTGTAGGTCAGCTGTTTCATAGGATGATGACATGAGGGAAGAAACAGTCCTTATGTCTGGTTGTTTTGGTTTGCAATGCTCTGTAGCGTCATCCAGAGGGAAGAAGTTGAAAAAGATTGTGTCCAGGGTGTGAGGGGTCCATAATTATTTTCCCTGCTTGAATCATTCAGTGTACAGATCTTCAATGGAGGGGTTTTTTGTAGCAATTATTTTTTTCTGCAGTTCTAATTATTCTTTGTAGTCTATGTTTATCATGCACTGTTGCATTGCCAAACCAGACAGTTATTGTGGTGCAGATTATGGACTCAATGATTCCTCTGTAGAACTGAGTCAGCATTTTCTTGGGTAGTCTGAGTTTTCTGAGTTGTCTCAGAATGAACATTCTTTGTTGAACTTTTTTAATGACAGCTTTGATGTTGGCTGTCCATTTTAGATCTTGAGATATCGTAGAGCCCAGAAATTTGAAGGACTCTATTTTTGTTACTGTGTTGTTTGATATTGTAAGAGGAAATAGGATAGCCTCCAAATTGCCATGGCGAACTTGCTGTGTCCAACTCACAAAAGAACCACTCACTGTGGGACAATTCAACATTTCAATTTAATTATTTGAAATAATTAAAAAATATTTTAATTTTTGTCATGCACATTTTATTTTGTCTTTCATTTTGCATCATTTATTGAATGATTCTATTCCACCATTTCTTCAGTATTAGTGTAACTCTTGTCTTGCAGTCAGTTGTCTTATGGGAAGTTGTCCATGAAGAATTGCCCCTTGCAAAGTTGGCCATGGTGAGTTGGTCGCAATGAGTTGACCACAATGAGTTATCCTAGACCCTGTCTAGACATCTTGTCTTCTGTCATGCTTTTATTCTTTTAGATCAGGGATCCCCAACCCCTGGTTCATGGGCCAGCACCCATCCATGTCATGCCAAAAACTGGGCCACACAAACAAGCCATGCCTCATTGGCTGGATCCAGGCAGCACACAAAACCACGACCCCTCTGGTCCATGGAAAAACCTTTCTCCATGCAACCGGTTCCTGGTTCCCAAATGGTTGGCGGTTCACTGTTTTAGATTACCCACCTTTGCATCGAGATGTCCAAAACATTTGAATATTAGCTTCACTATCAACGCTTTAAATGAGGAGGCAGCTTTTATTTCATCTTCCATTGAATTATTTGTTTCTCTCGCAGCCTGGACTCTTATAAAACAATATTCTCTGACACCATAGTTCAAAGGCATCCATTTTTCTTCATTCAAACCTTCTGATGGTCCAAGTTTCATCTCCACATCTTACAATTCCCCCGACTTTTTCATTATCCATTAAGAGTTAGCAATGTGATCATGGGTATTATCTGAAAATGACTTTTACATCTGATCGTTCTCATGGGTTGCTGAAATCTGGGTTACAAACTCTTGAGAATTATCTTACTAGCATCTAAAATGAATGCAATTATTTATAAGTCTCAGAATTCTTTAGTACCAATCGATCCTGATAGTGAAATATCAACCAGTATTTTCTCAGTCCCTTGATCACTGCTGTGCTTTCTATCATATCTGCTCTTATAAGACTATGAAATTCCCATTTCATTATATCCGCAGCTTTGCTTGTCAGCAATATTTTCCAATTTCAATTTCACTCCATATTCTGGATTGTCTAGCTGTAGTTCAGTGACCAAACTTTCAAGGAAAGGAAGGGAGGGAAAGAAGAAGGGAGGAAAGAAGAAACATAGCAGTAATATGAGAAAGGGAAGAAAGAGGAGGAAGGAAGGGAGGGAGGGAGGAAGGAAGGAATAAAAAC
>JANHFO010003922.1:6901-19094 GCA_032468095.1 Pareas carinatus
AGAGAGCGGGTTTCAGGCGTGGGAGGCAGAGCTAGCTCTCCCACGTCCTGTTGCCTCTAGGACCGGAAGTCGAATGTCAGCATTAAGTCCATTCTTTATGTTCTTCTGACCACAACTGTCATAGTTTACTCCCAGTTTGAAGGAGGATACAGAAAAACGTAGTCTAAAAGTAGACCTAGCATAGGTTTAAAAAACAGATGGAACTCTGCAAAACTCCTACCAGCCAAAGAAAAAATACAAATAGAGTTCATTTCATCTGAGAAGTGCCCACTATATCCCACCCTTTTCCAAAAATGCTATGGGTACCTGAATATTTCCTTCATCTAAGCTAAGTGAGCTCATCTATTATGTCAAACCTTAAAACATATCTGAAAGCTCTATATTCAAGACTGAACAATTTGACTTGGGCCATTTTACCTGTAGCAATATTTATTTGCAGCACATTGCACTTGTCCTTGGGAGCATGAAATAAATCTACAAAAACAGCTTACATGAATACAGAACCTTACATTTGTACAAGCACAGTGATGCAGATCATTTTCTGAGCATTAACTATCTCGGCAAACATTGCTAAGCCCCCTGTGCCAATAATTTAGCGGTGATGCAGTCGAGTATGATTACATCCCTTTTATCTTTTAGTCTTCTGTGTTTTCGGGCTGTGCAAAGCTTCGAAAGAATGCTTCAGTTCAATGAAACTTTGATTGGATCATCCTGCTGAAGAAGATTCACAAATCAAAATGGGGATCTACTTCAAAGCAGTAAACTGTATCATGTGGCTTTGATGTACTTTCTAACCTTTCAAACTTCATATTTGATGGATTTTCTGCCTCTTCTGAGGTGGTTATAGGCAATATTAAATGTCACAATTTCACTTTTCTACACAGGAAGAATTTTTATGGGATTGAAGGATGTTATAAGCTCTCTGATGGTGACATTGTAGCCAGCCAGTGAATTTTTATCACCTTTATTTAATTGGATTTGTATACCGCCCTTTTCCCTGAAGGGACTTATAAATCATTTTATGATATAATAAAAATGATTGTGAAACATTTGTTGTGGTCAACTGCTGATGTTTGATTGTGCTACATCTAATAAAGGAGAGTATTTGTAGCTCAGGGTTAAAATGAGGGGTTCATGGTGCTTTTGATCTTGCTTGTTTTTTTGTAGACATTTCATTATCCAAACTAGGTACCATCATCCATGCTAGTAAGGAGTGCTGTTTGCTGTCAGTTTATAGTCTGGTGCCTTGTCTGTCAGTGTTGGTGGACTTGAAGGTTCTTTGGTTGGGCTGTTTACTGTAGACTCTTTGGCAATTTCTTGATTGGGGCATTGCTTGATTGATTGTTGGTCTGATGTTAACCTTGGAGTTAATCTATGTTGATCTGGGTGCTGATTGCTGGTGGAGAGATGCTTGGATCCTTTTGTTCCCCTTTGAGCTGGTTGATTGTCTCTTTTGGATAGTCTAAAGATATTGTGCTATATCTAAATACATCTCAGAATATTTCTCTAAATTCTTAAGAACTTTTTCAATACATTAGAAATTCTGTCATTGTTGAAGACATTGAGGAATATGATAAAGGAATATCTCTGAAACAATGACCTAACAATATGTCTCCTAAGCTGTTAAGAATAGGAGGGAACACTGTGATCAAGGAGGGAACCACAATTACTCTTATAATTTACTGCAAACTCTATATACTATTTTCTGTTTCTTACTTTTTTCTTATTCACTCTTTCTTTTGCATTTGTATAATATTTTTATTTATATTTCTTTTATGTTTTGGTAGTTTTTAAAACCTTTGTACATTCTTTTTTAAATAAAAACAAAAAATAAAAGGAACAAGTAAAATGGTTCACAAAAAAGACAAAAAACTAAATTAATTCGCTTCTTATTGATTTGCTTTTATATTTGCCTGATAAAACTTGTATATGATTATTGTCACCTGATTTAGAAAATATTCCTAGCAGAGGCAGGATTTAAACTGAATGCATAAATAAATAGGCACACAGCTGTAGCTAAAAGGATCTCTAGATTACATTTTCTGGTGTTGGGATAGAAGTACTAATTTCTAATTAGTGCAGACAGTAGAACTGAACCAAGCTGAGAGCTGCTCTGTTTGGCTGATATAAAAACTGTGGGTTCATATTTAGTTTGCTAGAAATTAATGTAATTTGTAAACAGGAGAGACCATCATTTTCAATATTCTTAAAATAAGGGTAATGAAGAAGGCTTATATTGATTATGCTAAGTAATGAAGCTTTGTGATAGGGCCTGCAAAGATAAATAATTTAAAAACAAAATCTTTTAGACCTCTAATATATTTCAGCACTTTGGCTTGAGCTTTGATAAGAATCCCATTCTGGATTCAAACAAAAGAAATGTATAATCTATAGAAGTTCTAAAAATAAAATGAGGAATTTAGG
The DNA here is from genome assembly GCA_032468095.1 of Pareas carinatus. Taxonomy (NCBI): domain Eukaryota; kingdom Metazoa; phylum Chordata; class Lepidosauria; order Squamata; family Pareidae; genus Pareas; species Pareas carinatus. The sequence continues at coordinate 9,326 of JANHFO010003922.1, forward strand.
AAGTGAGAATCCATGAGTGCAATTTCCCTAAGCTAACAATTTTTTTTTTGCCTCAAACCTTTTCAAAGACATGATCGATTATTTTTTTTATGGTAGGGGTGGAAAAAGGGCAAGGAGGATTGTCAGAATTGTCTAATTATGAAGCTATTAAGTGGAAAATATTTTACACTTTCGATGGGTTATCTTTTAGACTTAAAAAAAATTAAATGGAAAATTTATAGAAAATATATAATTTGTAAAAAATATATGGTTTGCTATTCCTAAGCAACACAGAGATCCAAATTCTATACAGGGAGAGAATATTATGATCCAAATAAACATCGAATTGAACAGCTGGAAATGACTATTTACATTATCAAGCCTACATTTGTAAGAAAGCTCAGGACTTCTGTGCTTGATTGTTCCTTGTTGAATTATTCCATAAGAAGATTCCCTTTACCCCTCTAACTAATTGAATGTTAAATTGGAATCTGCTTTATTATTATTTTGTGTCATACAGTCTGTAATAATGATGAAAATATGTTGACCTTCTGGGTGATACTTCTTCAGGTATTTTAAGATGGCCCTCATTTCTACCCTCAGTCTTCTTTTCTGAAGGCTAAGCATTCCCTGTTTGTTTGTTTTTTAATTTATATACCACCCTTCTCCCGAAGGACCCAGCCATCTAAAAAACCCTATAATACAAAATTAAAATGAATTTAAAACATATTAAACCTAGGCTGCTAATTCATCATTTAAAAACGCTAAAATTTAAAACCCACTAAAACCCACTAAACTCCTAAAGGAACTTACACTTCTAAAAACCCCTGGAGACCTGGACAGCCCAGCCTGGATGAAAAGATGGGTCTTGAGGGCGCAACGGAAGGCCCGGAGATTGACAAGCGTACGATTCAGCTTACTTTTTTATGATTTCCTTTCTATTCCCTTGATCATTCTTTTTGATTTATATCAAATGTCTTTATGAGATGAATATCCCTTTTTAAAAAATATAATTTTATTAAGAATCTTGATTGCAATAGTAAAAACTAATGCAAATTAAAGTTATATAAAGAGAAAAGAGTAGAAAAAAAGGAATTAAAATTCCATAAAAAAGGAAATAAGAAAAAGAATATAATAAAGAAAAAGACGAAAAACACATAAAGAGGTTAACTTCCAGCCTTCATTCTTTTAGCAGAATCTCAGTCTTGGTTTAGTAATAGAAAGAGTTGATATAACAATACATTATCCTGTTTCTCTTTGCTTTCTCCTTTGTTTAATGACTGGCTGGCAAATAATGGGATAAAGCTGTATAAATCATTGCTAGGCAATAAACAAGACCAGGGACATGGGGACAGAGGATAAAATTGGAGTTGCCAAGCCATTCCAATGATATTGTAAATAACTAATTAAGAGAGGCTCTTAGGCTATTGAACATTTTCCTTCCTTTTGTCATACAATTATTTTTGCCTGCTGTAGCTCCTCCTTAGCCTTTGCATTGGTAAATTATGCCAGACTATCTAACTCAGTAAAAACATATTAGATTATGGCGTTAATCTAGAAAAGCAGTACAGTTTAGATCTTAACATTTGGTTAACAAAGGTTAACAAAGGTAGAAAAGAACAGGCTGTTATATAATATATATGTATGCATGCATTTATATATAAACATTCAATATGGAATTAGCTAAACATGCCATGGATTATGAATTGCTTGACCTTTTTGTCAAGAGCATAGTTTTAATGTGAATTGTATGAGAATTATCCTAACAATCACATCAAAGAATTAAGCAAAACTATGTGGCTAATGTAATTTACTCCATAATTATTTCTATCAGAGACATTTGATTTTAATATCTGCTTTCTTTCCATACACTGGGACAATCTGGGGCAAAACCAAATATATACATTTTAAAAAATCCCTTTCCAATTCCCACTCTATTAAAGTTAGGTCAACCGTAGTGTGTTTTTGGTTTTAGTAAATATATTTGTTTTCCTTTTATATTTGTATTTTGCACATTAATTGAAGTGCTGCTTGCTTAGCAAATGCTTCTCTGAATTTTCTTGGAAGCATCATAAATGTTAAACCCTTAGCCTTTAGAGTTATTATCTGTCAGATATTTTCAAATGTAGATTGCAAGGTTATGTTTCACATGAAAGTAACATTAAGTGAGAGCTCTAATCTTCTCCTCCACAATTCACACTGTGTCTATTTAGTTTAAAGATAATTGGTATAAATAATGGCTCACTGTGCTGGAGTCTGCAAATATACAGTAACCATTTCTGCAAAGATGGCATGTAAATGAATCAGCTATAGCCCTTTGCCAAAAGAGACTCTAAAGTAAGAATAATATGGCTTCTTTTAAGGGAATATTGGGTCTATCTGAACAAAACAAAGCAAAACAAAACTATTCACGAAGAAAGAAAGAAACAGTACAATCACAATTCTTATTGTAAGATACATCGGGCTCTTGCAGAAAAATTTCTTCTACACTTTCAACCATAGTAGTGATGGCGAACCTATGGCACATGTGCTAAGGTGGACAAGCAAAACCCTCTCTGCTGGCATGCGAGACAAGTTGTCCAAGCATCACCTCAGAACTGAGCATGCTCAGAAAGGAGTAGCGGCACCAGGCAATGACATCACAGAACCACCTGCATGCTCAGAAAGACAGTAGTTGCGCCAAGCAATGATGTCATGAGTCGTGACTCATTAGTGGCGACTCATCTGGGCACCCACTATCTAAAAGGTTAACCATCACTGGATTATTAGCTGATGCTTCATGAAATCAACTTTCTCTAGTTTCCCCAAAGAGCGTAAAGGTCAGAGAAAAGAGATTAAGATTCAAAGAACATGTGTAAGCAAAGGAAGAATTGGTAGCCCCATTAAGCCTCAATGAACATGGTGGTTTACTTAGGCAATACTTTAGCATATATAAAATAAAATAAGTTTTAGCATACTGATTATTTGCTTTCTCCAGACCTCTGGATATTTTAGATTTTTTCCCTACCTGGATCATAGACTATTATATTCCAAAACTTGGGGTACTCTAAAAGTCTTTTTCTTTCTCGTAGGAAAATCCAACAAACAAAAAGCACCAAATAGACTCCCTGCTGGCTATTTAATTTCACTGAGAGAGGGAATTGTCTTTGCTCAGGATTTTAGTTTTCCCTGGTTTCAATTAGAGATATAACAAATAATGTTATAAGCTCACTGTGTATGGGTTTCTTGATTTAACAAAAGGTTCTGAAAGTCTGTGCTGCCAAAATTATTACTGACTTGGCCAGTTTCAACTACTTGGATTTCTAGTGGCATCCAGCTGTTTACAACTACGATTGACTTCTAGAAGTAGCTCAAATCAGTAACAGACAACATTGGACCAAAATTCCATTTCAGTTGGGTTATAATTTGACTTTTACTCTTTTTAAAATTTTATTTGTTGACCTTTTAATTTATCATTATATTACAGAATAGCATGTATGACTTCATACAATACTATACAGTCATATATATTCCTATATATACTACTATATATTTTACACCATTATATATTTATACACCATTTTACACCATTTTATATTTCTCTATGCGTAAAATATTGAGAGTCCTTTCAGTCCGGCTTCAGGCCTGGGTACAGCATGGAGACAGCATTGGTTGCGTTGGTGGATGATCTCTGGAGGGCCCGGTATAGGGGTTGTTCTTCTATCTTGGTCCTATTAGATCTCTCAGCGGCTTTTGATACCATCGCCATGGTATCATGCTGCGCAAGATTGAGGGGTTGGGAGTGGGAGGCACCGCTCTTCGGTGGCTCTCCTCCTATCTCTCTGACCGGTTGCAGACAGTGTTGACAGGAGGGCAGAAGTTGACACTGTGGCGTCTCACGTTTGGGGTGCCACAGGGGTCGGTCCTCTCAACTCTCCTCTTCAACATTTACATGAAGCCGCTGGGTGAGATCATCCGGCCCTTTGGGGTAGAGTACCATCAGTACGCTGATGATACTCAGCTGTACATCTCCACACCAGGCCACCCCAATGATGCCATTGAGGTGATGTCCCAGTGCCTAGAAGCTGTGCAGATCTGGATGGGGTGCAACAGACTCAGACTCAACCCCTTCAAGATCTAGTGGCTGTGGCTGCCAGTGCCGCGATATAACCAGCTTATTCCATCGCTGGCTATTGGGGATGAGACCCTGGCCCCCACGGAAAGGGTCTGCAACTTGGGGGTCCTCCTGGATGCATGGCTGTCCTTGGCAGACCATGTGGCAGCCATCACCAGGGTTTTTTTTTACCAGGTTTGCCTGGTACGTCAGTTGCGCCCCTTTCTAGATCATGATGCCATGCAGGCAGTCACTCAGGCACTCGTTATGACCTGCCTGGACTACTGTACCACTCTCTACATGGGGCTCCCCTTGGGTCGTGTCCGAAAGCTCCAACTGGTACAGAGTGCGGCCGCGTGGGGGTTTATGGGGGCCAGTGGTAGGGCCCATGTGGACCCCCGCCTGCGCATGCTGCACTGGTTGCCGGTGGGCCTCTGGGTGCACCTCAAGGTTCTGGTGATGACCTTCAAAGCGCTCCATGGCATAGGACCCAGCTATCTACAGGACCGCATTCTGCCAGCAAATACCTCCCATCGACCCATTCGCTCCCACAGAGAGGGCCTCCTAAGGGTGCCGTGGGCCAGACAATGTCGGCTGGCGACCCCCAGGGGGAGAAGCCTTCTCTGTGGTGGCTCCCATCCTCTGAAACGATCTCCCTTTGGAGATTTGCATTATCTCAGACCTCCGTGCCTTCCCCCGCGCCATAAAAGCACACTTATTCACCCAGGCCAGTCTGGCCTAACCACACCTTCCTTCCACTTACAAACTATTATTAATTTTACCTTTTATCTTTTTAAATTATATATTTGATATAAATTGGTTTTAAATTACGATCTTAAAATGAGCCACAGTTGTATATATTTTTTAATAATTTTAATCGTTTTAAAGATTCCATTTATCCCTTTTGAGACTTCAAAAAAATCTTTAAAATAACTTCTGCCAAAAAGAGAATAACATCAAGTTAGTGGCATGATCTTTAGTCTGATGCTGGTTGTCTGGTTATTTTAATCACTTGACATTATTACTACAATTCACTTGGTTAAGTGTCCTTCCTTATTGGTTGCATTGGTGTTTTATTTTTGTTTCTGGTTTCTATCTGTAAATGGATATACGAAAATAAATTCAATCTGCAAGGTCAGCTGACTGGTATATTTGTTCCCACTAAAAAAGATTTTAATTGATCCAATAGCTTCAGTGATCTCTGCATAAAGCCGCTATTTGCTTCTTTTTATCAGCAGTATCTCTGCAACCTGATAAGTGCAAAGCCGACTCTTGAGACTTTTCCAAATAGCAGGAAAACAAACCAGACATGGTTGAGTCTATTGTAAGAAGAAAAAAAAGATAATTTTGAATTTCCCCGTTAGTTTAATGAAAATGACAGTTCTATAGTTCTTTGCATGGGGATGCTTTGTGATCATATTTTACCTCCTCTGGAATCTTTCTTCAATAAAATACATATAGTTTGTAAGCATTAGCTACAATTAAAAAAATTATATTACCCATTATGATTTAATTTCTATGAAAGTTCTTTCAGAATTTTCCAGAATTTTAACATTAAAAATATTGAGCATATTAACCATGACATGGCATTATCCTTTTCTTCCCTTTTAATTCTTTTGAAAGTGAAATAATAAAAAGGAAAATAGGATGGATTACCTATAAAACACCTTTCCTTTGAGCCATGGAGCCAGACTAGACAACGACTAGACAATCAGGATGCTTCTAGACAGATCCGAGCAACTACATTCTTTTTAGAAAGAAGTACAATTTTTATTCTGCCTGGATCACACTCATTTCTAATGTCACAGGTAAAGAGGCTTTTTATCTAAAATTAATCTCATTCTCAGGGTTCAGGCGATTAGCACCAGAGTGTACTTAGTAACACAAAAAAAATTCTCAGGTTCATCTAGTTTCAATGTCCTATCGTTTAATAAGCTAACCCAAGATGTACTTTAAATTCATTGAGGAGTTTCATCATTAATCTAATCAGACTTTCCTCAGAGCAACACAAATAGAAAAATATCTGAAAATATAACTTCCTTCCCTCCCTCCTTACTTTTTTCAGAATAGAGTGCAATTGTTTCTGGCAGGCTTTAAATGAATATTATTTTCATTTGTTAAATGTTGTAAAGAAAAAGCAGAACAAGATAGGTGAAAGTTAATCATTAATTAAAAGTTCTATAGCTGATATTGATAAAAGTCTATCTTATCTGATAAGAAGCTTGATATTTTTTCTCCTTCTCTGACACCAGGAATAACTGCAATCAATATGTCTGTACTTTCAAATCAAACACTGAACATAAAAGTCAGTAATTATACTAATTAATAAACTGGCTTATCCAGGATTAATTTTTGAGTTGATATGCGCTGTAACATTAAAAAGGCAAATTGCTCTCTATCCCCATTAGATTTATATTAAGAGAAAGAGTCAAACTGTTACAAATCATTTGTTCCCACAAAATTTGCATTCTTTTATTTTGAAAAGATGACACCTTAGAAATCTAATATTATCTAATAGTTTTTCTTGGCCTGTACTTGCCTGCACTAAATACGTTATAACTTTCAAGATGTCATTTCCAATTCTCAAATTATTACTCCCACCCTTTAATTAATTTAATATATATGAAATCTCCTTAGAGATTTTGGTGGCTTTGTGGACAGGTCCATGCAGTTTTCTTGGCAACAATATAAAGTGATTCATCTTTACTTTCTTATGGTAATTTTTAAAAACATTTTGTAATCTAATTCACCACTGTGCTATTTCCTGCTAAACTCAATGCTGATTCCAATTCCAAACACAGATAGTATCACAAATTCTTTTGGTAAAAATTCAAGTATCTGAATTTTATCCAAGTCAAGGAACTGAATTTGATTTTTTTTAAAAAGAAGACTAGATTATATTCAGGAGTGTTTACATATAAGTTAGGAGACACAATGGCTTAGCAGTTAAAGGTGCTGAGCTTGTGGGCTGGAAAGAGACCTGAGCACTGCACAATAGGATGAGCTTCCATTACTCGTTCCACCTAACAGTTTGAAAGTTTGCAAATGTAAGTAGATAAATAAATGCCACTTTGGTGGGAGGTAAAAATGTTCCATGTGCCTCAGAATATAGTCATGCAGGCCACATGACCATAGAAATGTCTTCAGACAGCATTGTATCCTCACCTAAGAAAAACACCACTCCTAGAGTTGAGCACAACTGAATGGGGGAAATGGAAGTTAGAAAAAAAGTCACATGATACATGTAAAAAGGGTGGGACTTTGTTTACATGGATACAGTTACCATCTTGACTCAGATAGTACCATGCTTTATAACAGTGATGGTGAATCTATGGCATGCGTGACACAGTGGGCACGCAGAGTCCTCTCTGCTGACACGTGAGCCAGTTCATCCCAGCATTGCCCCAGAGCTGAGCATGCTCAGAAAGAAAGTAACGGCACTGGGCGATGACATCATGGAGCCATGCACATACTCAGAAAGAGATAGAGGCACCAGGCGATGATGTCATGAGCCGTAACTAATTAGCCACGATTCATCCTGGGACTTGGTGTCTAAAAGGTTAGCAATTACTGCTCTGTAATGTCTTGCCTTGATAGTGATTGACTACCTTGACTCTCATTGCTGTCCCCGCTGGCTAAAAAAGTATATACTCTCTTTATTGGTGAGAAAGAACATTATAAGATGAAGATAAGTATTAAAGAGCAATGGAATGATTTTATATCTCCATGCCAAAGATACAGAAGTCTGTCCTTGGAACCTACCAAGCGGGTCAAGGGAACTTCAAGGATTGGTCGTGAAAATAGAGTTCCCTTTTAAATTACAATTGGAGTAAAGTTTCTTCATCTGAGACCTGTCCATAATCCTAACCCCACCGTCATGTCCTGTTAAATGGAATCTCTGCTTTTGGCCACACACCATTGTCATAATCTAAACCCTTAATAAGTAGCATAATACTGATCTAGATGAACTATTGAGTTGAAATAAAGTAACAAATTGTTGTGTGTGTGAGTGTGCATGTGTGTGGAGAGACAGAGACAGAGAAAACCAGTCATGCTACTTGTTCATTGTTAATGATTTCCTGATGACAAAGCTAGGTTACAGAGGTAGTTTGTGATCATTCATACCGAGTATTAAAATAGACTAAAGGTGAAAGAAAAAACTGAAACAATTATATATCTTAAAAACCCTGACTCAGTAAAGTTTAGTTCACCGAATTTTCTTGCTTTGTCAACTGTTTACCATGTGGCAATCCTTTGTTGGGCAACGTATGACTCCTAAGCTTAGTGTTTTTCTATATATATTTCTCTCACTTTTAAGTAGCTTTTAAATGTTCATATTTTAATGTCTCTGGACTCCTAAAATGAAACTGGAAATTCAAATCTTTCCCCGTAGTTCTTATTTATTGCAAGTCAGATTTATAAGACCTTAATCCTTCATAAATCTTTCTCCATATGAAAGTCTGAAAAACAGCTAAAAACAATCTGAAAAATTCTCCACTAAATGGAAATTGCATTACAGATTAACTACTACATATGTTTTCTAACTTTTATTTTCTTTAATTACACAGGTCTTCTGAAGTCTAGAATTGATGAATAATTGTGAAATTATAAACACTATGAGTCTTTCAGCACGTCTGGCTTCTTGGTCTATTCAGTAATTGCACATTCCACTATAAACTGTAAACAGATTTACAATTATCATGGCCATATATCTCATATATTTCCATTCCAAGAGGTGTGGCTATATTGAAATATATTTGTTTATTCATCAGATTTCGAAGCTGCCCAAATATAAATTCTGAGTAGCTTCACAATTAAAACAAGTAAGAAACAATATCATACAGGAAAAGAACAGAGCAAATCAAAAAGAACATTTGCTCCATCCCACAATTTAAAGGGTTTCATATGCAAGGCCTGAGGGAATAGTCAGGTTTTCAAGGGTTGTTTAAGGATGGACGGGGAAAGCATATGAATTTCTAGGGCACTGCTGTTCGAAAGGTAGATGCAATAACAAAGAAGTTATTATTAGCTCTTTAAGGGCAGTCTCATGTAGAGCACATTGCAATAGACTACATATGAGATGACCAAGGCATGGGTGTTTGAAAAGAGGAATAGGGTGAAACTTAGCCTCCCAGTCCAGAGATGGTACAATTGATACCCTGTTTCCTCAAATATAAGCCCTACCCCAAAAATAAGCATCATTTTTCCGACTGCTCCTAAATATAAGCCCTACCCCCAAATAATCCCTAGTTAAGATCATCAGCCAGATGGACACATTTACCAGTAGTACATCCATTACAAACAAGCCAGCAGCAAAATGTGTTCAATGTGTACAGTTGGGGGGGGCAAGGAGGGCTATCCATATTTGCCAAATTCAGAACGTCAATACGAATGTGCGCAGTTTCTCGTTTGATCAATGTCCTGGATTTGGTAACATATTCATAGCCCTTATCACCCATTGACCTCAGGGGGCATTTCTGCCTGTCGTCGAGTTAGCAACGGGCAGAAACTGTGCACAGAAACTGGGGAGAGCAAAGATTCACACGAGAGAGGGCTCGTTGGGATCAACATCCTGGATTTGGCAACATACCGTGTTTTCCCCAAAATATGACCTACTCCGAAAATAAGCCCTAGTGCATATTTTGGAGCAAAAATTAATATAAGACCAGGTTTTATTTTGGGTAAAACACAGTATAC
>JANHFO010003924.1:45596-55596 GCA_032468095.1 Pareas carinatus
AAGGAATGAAGGAAGGAAGGAAGGAAGGAAGGAAGGAAGGAAGGAAGGAAGGAAGGAAGGAAGGAAGGAAGGAAGGACCACTTTATGAATACTCAATGGAGACAGGGTTGCTATCCTGACTCTTCCTTCTAGAAATTAGGGTTTGATCTATGCCTACTGCACCCATTGTATGGAACTGCACGTGATTTGCTATCAAAATTCTCAATGTGTTCACCAACTCCCAAAGTTTTGGCTTCCTCCTGAAAGAATTCACGAGAAAGGAAACAGATCACAGGTAGTCCTAAACTTTCAACCACAACTGGGATCAGAATTTCCATTGTTAGGAAGGCAGTTATTTGTTAAGTGAATCATATAGACAGTAAAAATTCTGGCTTTCCCCATTTGACATTGCCTGTTGGAAGCAAACCACAACTAGGAAGGTAACAAATAGAGATCACATGATGTCAGAACTGAAGAAACTTCTTAGATGAGAAGTGAAATGCTTTCAAAGGAAAAGAAAAAAATCAAGAAAGTCCAGTTGCCTCTTGAAAAAGCATCTTTGGGACAACCATCACCTGTATAACTGAAAATCTCCAAAGACATTTTACAAATAATATTGATCATAATATATAAAGTATGGCAGAGAAATGAAAAATTACGCCTTCAATCACATCCACCTTGTCGGCCTCATTTACTTCCCAATTCTCACATTTACAGTAGGAAAATAAAGTTTTAAGATTGACAACAGAATCAGGGCCAATGTCAGAGGATCTGAGATTCCATCAGGAGGAGCTACAATGGAAGAGGTCCACTTTCTAGGTCTCTTTTTACATTTGCTTGTAGATAGGGCTGGAGTACAGGCAGTTTCCAGCCTACATTCATAATGGAGGGTGCTTATATGCCCTGGTGGTCATAACTCAGTTTGGTCATGTGACCAACCAATTTTATGACTTCTGTGGAGGTTTTGAGTTTGCTATGAATGTAGTTTTGCTGAAAACAGGAAGTAAATATCATTTTCATCTCCTAAAAAAAACGTTGTGTGACCACAGGAAGCTGCAAACAGCTGTGAATGAGGTCAAGTTGCCAAGTGTCTGAAGTTCAGTCATGTGACCATGGAGAGGACTCATCTGTTGGAGCTTTGGATCCAAGCCATAAGTAGCTCCCCTTGTAGGTCTGTTGTAACTTTAAATTGTCAAGGACTACCTGTATATTTTTCTGGAGAATGAAGCTGGATAGATGTGATTGGAGAGAGGCCATCGTACAAATAACCCAGCCCTGTGCAGGGAGTATCTTCATTAATGACTGGCCATTGCACCTGGAAGCATAGTGCAGGCCAGTGCAGTTTGTTGAAAAATGGTATAAGACGGGCATATTGAAGTGTGCCGGGGGGAGCAGTGGTTCAGCTTGTCAATCTGAAGGATGGCAGTTTGACAGTTCGAATTCCTAGCACCGCATAACGGAGTGAGCTCCCGTGACTCGCCCCAGCTTCTGCCAACCTAGTAGTTCGAAAGCATGTAAAAATAGTGAAAGTAGAAAAATAGGAACCACTTCGGTGAGAAGGTAACAGCACTCCGTGCGCCTTTGGCGTTCAGTCATGCCAGTCACATGATCACGGGGATGTCTTCGGACAGCGCTGGCTCTTCAGCTTTGAAACAGAGATGAACACCGCCTCTGGAGTCGGACACTAGCATGCATGAATGGGGGGGGCCTTTAACAACATGTCCCCATTATTGTTTTGAGAACTCTACACACACACACACACACACACCTCAACCCAGTAGAAGAATTGCTTAAGACCGCTGAAGCAGGGAATGCCCAATTAACCACTTTATTAAACCAAAAGGAAAGTCCAGTGGATCTTTTCCAGTCCTAGGGTACCAGTAGCACCTGAAAACTACTTTGCTCTCAAGACGGTTTCACTCAACTTCTATTGAAGACCCCTGCTCCGCCTCTCCGTATCCGCCAGCTTCTTCATCAGTACATAGAATCTCTTCCATCAACCAGTTTAAATTAGGGGCACTGGTGACATTTTTCCATTCAGTTCTTTTCCTCTCTCGAACCCATAGTAAGAGGTTTTGATTACTCCTTCTCTGTCCTGAAGACCTCTGTCATTATCCAATCTGGCTTATGCAGAAGGGTAAATCTTCCACACTCCGGCCTCTTTCCCCAGGGGATAGGGGTTGCCACATATTGTAATTTCAAAAAAAAACACAGTTGGCAACCGCAATGGTACCCTTGAAGCTCCATTCTGCAATGCACATAGAAGAGGGAAAGTTTGAGATCCACCATTGTGGTTTCCATATTGATTTGTTTTTTTAACCACGCCTGTTGACATCTCAGGCTAAAGAGGTCCCTCGCCTTTGGATTGACTCCTTTGAATAGAACTGTTCAAGCAACAGATTGCTGTTCAGCAGCCGATGGAAACTCACCAAGGAGAGAAGCAACCTCGAACTAAGGAAAAATTTCGTAATTGGGACAGCAATCCACCAATGGAACAGCTTGTCTTCAGAAGTTGGGGGATGCTCCATCACGGAAGGTTTTCAAAAAAAAAAAAAGACTGGACAATCATTTATCTGAAATGGGTCTCCAGCTCGAGTAGGGGGTTGTACTAGAATAGCGGTCCCCAGCCTTTCTGGCACAGGAGGGGAGAGGAAGGAAGAGGGGATGGTTTTGTGTAAGAGGCAGGCACACCCACTGGGCAGTTGCGTGAGTTGGTCTGTGAGGGCCTGACACTCGCATGAGTGGGTCTAACACACCTACCTGTGTACCAGCCTGCCACTCAAGCAGCCCAGTTGCAAATAGGCTACTGCCCAGGAGTGGGGTTGGGGACCCCTGCCCTAGAATACATCCAAGGTCCCTTCCAATTCTATTTATTCTATTCTATCATTCCGTATAATGAAATTATATTTGCACAATATGGGAACAGTTGATTGACTGCTGTCAAATAAGCTGATTTGTTTCAAGCCTCTGACCAACTTTTCAATCTAGAATGGAAGACTTATTTTCAATCACGCCCCACCAAAGAAGAAGACGGGGAATATCTGCCCCTGTAGTGAAATTTGCAGAGATATCAACTGCTCCTTTAATACAGAGGGAGTGAAGGAAATATAGTCAACAGAAAATCAAAGAGTGCTTTTTAATTAACAAGGACAATTACTTCTAATTGCAAAGCTCATACATTTTTCAAAAGGGAAGATATTTTCTCCTTAATTGCTATAGGTGTGCTTGAATAGGCAATTAAAAACACATTAAAATAAGAAACCAAAGATAAGAAGCCTGTCCTGAACAGATTAAGGATGAAAATTGTAGCAGTAACTCAGTTTCCATTTTAGTAGAAATAAGGTCTTCTTTATATATATATAAATATATATTGGTGTTTTTTTCTTTCCAAGCAATGCAAATAGAATGAGTATTGTGCATGATTTCATACGCCTGCTGTGTATAGGTGGAGTGGAAAAAATTATATTTCTTCCCGATGAATGAAATATTGATACAATCAAACTGAGGAGGGAAATTAACCCTTTTTATTAACATTTCAGCAGGTGGTGGTAATGACTGATCTTGTCCAGGCTCAAAACTAAGCAGCATTGCATCTAATTAATACAGAATGAGGCCCCAGTTGAAAATTTCAGGGCTGCAGAATTGAAAGTTGGAAAAAGGAGAAACAAAACACATCTGATTTGGATTAATGCATGAGGTAATCTAGAAATGAACTTGCAATATCAATATATAATCATACACACACCTATAATAGCAATACAATGAAGATCTTAATATTAAGCACATATTTCAATAACATAACTATTATTATATAATTAATACTTTGATGTGACTTGCGGTGGTTCTTTTTTAATGCTTCTTTTTAGATGAAAAGTCAAAATAAACTCTTCTTAACTCTGTAATATCCTACATTGCAATTAAAATTGTTAGAAAGTTTACTTTTCTTTTTCTATCTGCAGTACTGTAAGGTTCCTAAATAAAAGAATGTTCATCAATTTAAACATACTACATAAATATTACTACAATGAAATATGCATTGAAATAATCCAATATATCAAGATTTGTAGTATTACAATGAAAAGGAAAAGAATTGAGCTTATAGTTTTTCATCAATGCTTAGATCAGAGAAAGCACACATATCACCTAGTTCGATTAGTAAAAATATATACTCTGATGTTTACTTACATCAGCAAACATCAAAACTGTTAACTGGGAAAATTGGGAAGGTAGGACACTAGATGATCCATCCTCTTTTCTGAACCAATAAAGAATTTTGTGAATGGAGGATGATGGATGCAATCAGGTCTTTGTGTCACTTTAAAAAGAGCCCCTGGATGAAATTCAGCAGATTTCATCATATTTACCAGTTCGATCCCTCAGCAAAGATGGCACTCATCAGCCTTCTCAAATAGATCAGACAAAAATCAAGACCCGATGAGCTAATTCAACTTTATTGCAAAGCTACATTAACAGAATATTGCAAGTCTGAAAGAATAAACCTCCCACTGTCTCCCTAACTGAGAAGTTAGGGAGGTTCTCTTCTCAGCTTCTTTCCTTGCCCATTATGCAGCTGTGGGCTATGTCTTCTCTTATCTGTTTTCTAGGCAAATCTCTTCCTTCCAATACCACTTCCTAATCCAGCTCTGGGGCGTTGACTATTGCATCCTACAACCTCAAACCTTTGAGCTAACTAAGCTACTATACAGGTAGTCCTTGACCTAAGACCACAGCTGAGTCCAAAATTTCTGTTGCTAACCAAGACAGTTGTTGAGTCCCCATTTTACGGTCTTCCTTGTCACAGTTGTTAAGTGAATCACTGCAGTTATTAAGTCAATCTTTGATCATTAACCATATCTGGCTCTGCTCATTGGTTTTGCTTGTCACAACCCAGTTGCAAAGGTCATAAATGATGATTAGATGATCTTAGATTGCTGCAACTATGATAAATACATGCCAGTTGCCAAGTGTCCAAAGGCTGATTACGTGAAAAATGCTGCAAAGGTTGTAACTGTGATAGCCATGTCACTTTTCTTCAAAGGTGTCCTAACCGTCAACAGTCACAAAACAAATGATTTATAAGCCAAGGACTATCTTTATGGACAAAAGTTTCCATTCAAAAACTAATTTGTTTGAAACCAAAAAATTCTATGCCCCTAAAGTCCAGCATTTCTAGTTTTCAAAAACACAAAGGAATTTCAGCATAATTAAAGAGCTGTGGACGTCTCGTTTCCTTTGGACTTTAGGGGTTCATTGATTTCTTGCTGTTGTGATTTATGGACATCCTGGTATTACTTCATGCAGGGATTCTTGCAGAATTAATAGGGAAATGAAAGGAAATCAGAAGGCCACTTGTCCCATTGTTGATAATAAATGAGCCACATGATTAATTACCATTTCAGAATATCTACTCAAAATGTAACATCCTTTGAGAAAAGTGTTAAAGATAATTTTGTGGTTCTGTTTTTCAATCATGTGCTCATGAGACCTGTGACACAGCTATCCTCTTCCATGATAGTGCAGCCCTGAAGACCAGGCACCAGACCCACCATTTGGGGGGGAAGGCATGAGAAAGTAAAAATGGGCAGGATCCTATAAAATATGTGGGTGAGCCCAGGATTTTCTGGCTTTCTCTTAGGTTAGAGGGCAAGGAGAAATGGGAACTTGTGCCCTTTACTTCTGTTAAGCCTATTTAAGATCTTCATTACACTTATCCAAAAATGATAAGAAACTATGACACTGATGTTGGACAATCAAAGGGAGTCTTCCCAAGGGATGCAAACCAAAGGGAACACATTGGCCTCATCTTTGAAGACCTTTCAGGTCAATATAGGAAGCCAGCCTTAGAGTTATAGAATTGAGGTGTTGGAAGGGACCTCAAAGTTCTTCTCGTCCAGTGTTCCTCAGGAATTTTAAGGGATTTAAAGTTCAGCTCCCAGAATGGCTAGCTCAGGAATTCTGAGGAGTGAAGTCCATGTCTCTTAATGTTGTTGGGGCTGAGAAATACGGAACTAGTCAACATCCCTGAACTGTGTAGGGAAACCAATTGAACCATCCAGGAGAATGTCTATGGAGATTCTCAATCATCCAGGTCAAGGGGCCTTTTACAAAAGGTAACTGACTTTCTTAGGCTTTTTTCTTTGAAAACTTCTCACTTCTCATCCAAGAAACCTCTTCAGTTACTTCAGTTCATTCTACAAGGAAAGACTATTCCATGGTTATATACACTAGGAAGCCTTTTCTTATATTTAAAGGAAATCTATGTATTAGATAAGTTATATTGACATTTATGAATCTGTGTTAGAGAAATAAAAGCAATGAATTGGCATACTAATCCTTAGGTGAGAAAGGGACTATTGGATTCCATTCTTATTGTCTCACATATGCTTGTCAAATTAAGCCAAGCTTTGAGATGTATCACATAATCTAACAAAACATCAGCATGAAAGCAAATATTACTCATAAAATATGATTTGATTTTTTACAACTCCCGTGTTACTGAGCATTGGTTATTGGCCACCATGTCAGAGCAAATGCAGGATTCATTTGTAAAAGCATGATTAATTTGCATTTTATTGCCCAGTCTAAAGATTGTTCACAGAGTTAAGACTATCGCTTAACTGAAGAATATAGGAAGATTAATCACATGCCATATTTTTATTATGTAAATAGTAAGGTGCCAACTGCATAAATTACTGTGTATAAACATTTTTAATAAAAGATGAATGAGCATCAGTTTTAATTTTAAAAAGGCAAGGAGAGAATTAATGCCCCACAAGTAAAATCTATGGGCAATAAACAGCCATACAAACAAATGTTTTACTTGTAGCTTCTAAAATTATTCATACACACGATCCATTTATAACCATGAATACTTTCAGATTTTCAGCTTTACTATTACTGCTCTCTGGAGAGAAGGATGCTGAACAACATATTTTATTACCTATATAAATCATCTTTAGAACATTGGCTTGGTTTTCAGATAATCCTGCTCCTCTAATTATAAGAAGTGATGCTCTTATCTGAAAACTTGATGACCACCTGAAGTTAAAAGGGTTTTGTTGTCTCTCTAGACCTGAGAAGTTTGTTTAAAACAAGTATTGGCTCAGATCATCTATTCTGCAAAGTAAAGTCCCTTTGTGCGCATTCTATGGGAAATCCATGTAAGGAACAGATAGGGGGAAAGTGTTATATAAAAAAACAGATCAGGTCTGTTGTATAAAATTTAGTCAGAAGAATACAGTTAAGAGCATGCTAACAATTCTCTCTTCAATTTTTAATCACATATCTGGGGGGGAGGGAGTGACTCTGAGCAGAGGATGCCAGTTAAAATCAGAACATTTCAACAAAATCCAAAGGCCCAAAGCTAAAGCACAGTCCAATTCATAAAGAATAAAATAACCACATTTATCATCAGAGTTCATATAATCTAACAGCCCAGGTGATCAGGCCAACAGTCAGGTCTTTAATGCCTTAGGGAAAACAGCCAGGTCAGTGTCATGAATAATGTATGCAAAAATTTCAAAAGCGTAGGGTGAAAAATGAAAAAGCAGGCTCAAATTCACTATTAAATGTGATAGCAAATGGATGAGACTTTTTACTCTCAGCTGAACTGTTACTGTTTGTATAATCAACAAGTAAATTCAAAGAGATTGTGCTGTGGCTAAGAAGGATGAATGTCTCCAAACACAAAAATCAGCAGATGGGAGATCTAATGGATTCCTACCCCGTCCGCAACATTTCCCCCAAAAATAGATTCCAAAGGTTACAAGTGACCCTGCGTTAAAGAACTTGCTAATTAACGAGAGTTGAAGGGTGTCTATTGTGTTTTCAATATTTTGTACTTCAGTGCTTAATTTTTGGTATGAAAACTAATTAAAAGAAAAATCCCATGTGGATTTTCTCCCCTTGATACTGCTGTGCAGTTAAAAACTTGAGAAGCGAAGATTGAAGATATTATTGATAGTATTTAAAGCACGTTTTCTGATAGATACATTATGCGCAGAATTTTGCAAGCCTGTTTTTTTTTAAAAAAAATCTGGTATGTGACCAGCTTCTCTTCAATAACATAAAATTAATGTAATTCTTAAACCAATAAAGGTCACAGGCATATACTGGCTGTAGACATATTTATCTAATGAACACAGATTTTGCAATGTTGTTTGGGATTCTTACCAGTAGCCTGGTATTCTGATGAACCTTGGTATTCTCCCTTCCTCCCTCCCCGCTCTCTCTTCATCATCATCATTGTCAGATCTGCACAAAGCAACGCCAGAGGCAATTGCCTGGATAACTGAATTGGACATCCAATTATGAGGCCACTGCCACACACCCATAGAGGTTTTGCATATACAATAATTATTTGGATTGTATATGTTTACTTCCTTTCTGTCATGTTCTCATCATATGCTAAATAAATAAACAAACCATTGACATAATTATCATTTTAGTTAGTAGTAGTGCTATTTCTTCTGTCATTAATACTTATCTAGATTTTGGAGTTTAACTCTATGAAGGAATAGAATATACAACATGGAAAAAATGGACCAAGTCTTCAATTGCAGACTCTTAGGTAGACTGGACAGGAAACACAACCAGATGAGCTAATTCTATTTTTGTGATGGATTGTAGTAAGGAGGTGGATTCCCAGAAGGCAGGGGATGAATTTCGGAGGAATAAAAGACAGTCCAGTTATTTTGTGTGAGAGAGAGAGGGTGAAGACAGCCCCTTCCTAATAGTTCACAGAGTATTCTATATGTTAAGATGCAGATAGGAGAGTGCTTAGTCTGGCAAGATTCTGTCTGTAGGTATGGAAACAATCAAGAACTCAACTTGGAAGAATCATCACATGTCATTCTTTGTTTTTGGGCCTGACAGGCTACATTAACAGAACCTTGCAAGTCTGAATATCTAAATTTTCCTGCCTCTTTTACAGTCTGAGAAGCTAGACAGGATCCTTCCTCTTTCTTTGCCTATAAGGCAGCCACAGACCCTATCTTATCTAAGAGTGAGAACAATTTCCTGACAGAGAGAACAATTAATTAGTGGAAGGGCTTATTTTTGGAAGTTGTGGGTGCTCTGTAACTGGAGGCTTTCCAGAAGAGACTGGACAGTCTTTTGTCTGGAATAGCATGGGGTGTCCTGCTTGAAGACTTCCGAGATCTCTTTCAACTCTGTCATTCTATGTTCTATGAGATCAAATCTTCTCTAGGGAGCATTTTTTTATTCTGTCTCCTGATGTCTTTCTCACATACCAATAAACATCCATGGTTAATCCATACTAATCAATTTTGCAAACCACTAAATAGTTGGAACCATATGTTTGTCTTTCCCATGCTGAACAGATGACCTTGATTTTATTTTTAGTCCCCTCTGTCGCTTCCTTCAAACTAAGGAAGCAAACAGATGACAAACCTTTTCTTTGTTCTGTTCCTAAGTTGAAAACACCCACAAGCCCTCATATCTTATTGGATTTGCTTTTGGCATCTTTGCCTCGGCTAATAACCTCAGCTGGAGATGGGAGAAAGTGATTTTGAGAGGCCCCGAGGATAAATAAAAATAAACTTTTCTGTAATTCCGGGCCCCAACTCTGTCACTCCTCTTTCTAACCAACAGTAGCTTTTAAGTTTGCTTGTTTTTAAACCTTCAACAAATCAACTCAAGGATCTTTGCAGTTTTTGGCCAGAGTTTCTTTATTGAAGAAAAGAAATCATTCTTGACAAGATGGCAATAACATGGACATGAGGTTAAAATTGTATCACCTTTCCAGGTCATTTTGTGTTTTATTTTCTTCCTAAGTGTTTCAGATAATGTTAAGGCCTCTCTGTCTCTGGGCAGATAAGAATATGTAAGACTTTTTCTTAGAATGAAAATTCTAGTATAAGGTCTAGCATTTACGTGCATTTATTCAAATTCTAGTCTTATGTCTTGCCCGTTGCTGTTTACTAGGGTTTAATCTCCATGCTGGAAAGATTAAACAATTCTAATAAAAAATATTCATCTTTTTTCCTCCTTTCTAGAAAGG
>JANHFO010003924.1:65353-76035 GCA_032468095.1 Pareas carinatus
TCCTGCTGTAGTGATTCTGAATAAACCTGTTGAAAGCAACGAGCGACTCTGCCTCTTCAGTTCTACGTTACTACAACAATCGTGGTAGAAAGCGAGTCAAACTCAGGTTGTCAAACCTTGTGCTGACGGACTTTCAAAATTGCAGAGTAGTGGTTAAGGGCGAAGGGACAATCCGTGTCCAGTTCAAGGGGTTCAAGGGTCCCTTATATATCATAGTGGTCGAGGGCCACTACACAAGCCTCATAGGTCTTGACTGGTTTGAGGCCCTGGGCATCCAAGTGACTCAGATATTCAAGTGACTCCAGAGAACACAAGCAGTGGACCTGTTGGCTGTGTGCCATGAATTCACTGGTGCTTTCAATTCTCCAGTTGCCCTCCACCTCCATCCTATTGTAATGCCACTATGGATCAAGCCTCACAGAGTGCCTTTCGCCCTGAAGCATAAGATCGATGCAGAGCTAGACAAGCTGGTGCAGCAAGGGGCATTGCAGCCAGTTGATAGCGGGGTGTGGGAGACCCCCATAGTCACGCCACTCAAGGCAAATGGGGAAATGTGCATATGTGCAGATTATAAGTGCACTATTAATAAGGCACTTCAGCAACACGCATATCCGGTGCCTGTAATCAGCCACATCTTGGCGTCACTACAGGGAGGGTGCATCTTTGCCAAACTATACTTGGCAGAGGCTTACCAGCAACTCCCTGTGAATGATGTCGCAGCAGAAACTCAGATCATAGTCACCTATCAAGGGGCTTTCATGGTTAGGCGCCTGCAATTTGGGGTCACTGTAGCCTCAAGTCTCTTTCAGAGAGTGATGGTGTGCACACTCCTGGTGTGTGCCCCTTTTTTGATGATGTCCTCATAGTGGGGGAGTCAGTAGAGGTTTTGGCTGAACAGCTTAAGGCAGTCCTTCAGCGTTTCCACAAAGTAGGGCTGAAACTCAAATGAGACAAGTGTAAAATCAGGGTAGATTCAACTGAGATCCTCAGTTTCCATATAGATGCCTCAGGCATCCATCCGGCAGATTCAAAGCTCAGAGCAATCCAGCAGGCCCCCAGCCCCAAGACAAGAGAAGAGCTTCAGGCTTTTCTAGGAGTCCTAAATTTCTACCACACCTTTCTCCCACGAAAGGCCATAGTAGCAGGCTCTTGGATAAAAGGGTGCAATGGCAGGGGACACGAAAGAGGTTTTGCGGCAGTCAAGTCCCTACTGTTGCCCAATTCGGTGCTCATGCACTTTAATGAGGAGCTCCCTATCTGCATCACCGGTGATACATCCCCCGTTGAGCCACTTATGGCCTGACGGGAGTCAAGCTCCCATTGCATATTACTTGAGGACTACGCTCAAATTGATAAGGAAGCCTTGGCCATAGTAGCAGGGATAAAAAAAGTTCCAGGACTACTTGTACAGACCACAAACCACTGTTGGGGTTGTTCACTATGGACAAACAAACTCCTCAGATCATATCGCCAAGAATGCTGAGATGTTCGATCTTTCTCCCAGCTTACACGTATAGTCTCACCCACAAATTTGTAAGGGAAATGGGCCACGCAGACGGCCTCAGCAGGCTTCCCCTGCCAAACATAGAATCAGATCCCACTCTGGCTGCATGTACCCTGGCAATCCAGGACTTGCTGGAGTCTCCCCGTCACATAGGGGATGTGGCTGTGGAGACAGCCTCGGATCCAACGCTCAGTCGTGTGTTGACTGGGATGCACACGGGATTGCTGGTAAATAGCTAGGGATCTAGTTTCCAGGGCTATTACTCTTGTAGGAGCGAGCTGTCGGCTCACCGAGGTTGCATTCTGTGGGGGAGTCAGGTTGTAGTTCCGAGCTCCCTGAGGCCCCAAGTTTTAGAGTCTCTGCACGAGGGACATCCAGGAATAGTCCAGATGAAGGCACTCGTGAGAAGCTATTTGTAGTGATCTGGGTTAGATAAAGACATCGAGGCCCACGTTCATGGCTGTCAAGCATGCCAGGAATCCAGGCCTGAAATGCTGCAAGCCCCTGTCCACAGATGGTAGGCCACATACACCCCGTGGTCAAGAATTCACGTCAACTCCGCCGGCCCCTTTAAGGGACAGACATTTCTTATTGTGGTAGATAGCCACTCCAAATGGGTAGAGCTCGCACCAGTACCGACCATGACTACTGCCAGGACCATCCAGGAACTGCGCAGAATCTTCACAACACACAAGCTGCCAGACATCCTCGTTTCTGACAGCAGGGTCCAATTCACAGTCGCTGAGTTCCAGTCCTTCTTAAGGGCTAACATGATAAGGCACGCCATTTCGGCTCTCTTTCACCAAATTCAGCTTTCCCTATTGTCTTTGCTTGTCAGAGGCCAGCTGAGAATGTCACAATTGACAATCACATGACCCAGGAAGCTGCAATTGTTGTAAATAGATGCCAGTTACCCAAGTACCTGAATTTTGATCACATGACCATGGAGATGCTGTAAAACCCATAGGTATGGGTACTGGTCATAAGTCAATTTTTTTTCCAGTGCTGCTATAACTTTGAATGTTCACCAACGGAATGGTTGTGGGTCAAAGATTACCTGTAAGCAAATGTGATTGTGAAATAAATAATAAATAAATCTGTCAACACCAAGGAAGAATATTAGGTAGTTAAGGCTCCTATAGAGTACAGTGGACTCTATGATGCTATTTCTTAAATAAGGAATACTCAGGCTAAGCCCTTGTCTGTGTATTCCTTATGAACTCACAGCAAGCTGGGTGGACTTTGCTGACTTCACTATTCTTTTCAAATGCCTTGTAAATTGGATATTTACTGAATGCTCTAACTTTTGTTTTAGACATAAAAAGGAATGCAAATGCAGTCTGCATCCTGTCCAAGACACAATGGAAAGGCATTCTGACCTTAATAGCTCCTTCTCCCTCTCCCCCTCAATCACAGTGAACATTATTTCCCAAACCATGCCAGAGAGAGGGACATTTTCTCAAAGGGTATTTCCATTTTATTGTTTTGTGCTTTTACTTAAATAAATCCAGGGCAATGTTAAGTAGATTTGCTGTCAGCCATTTATTAGCAGCAGTCACTCTCATTTACAGGTGCCCTGGTTCCAAGTTTCATTTCAAGGCTCTATTGTTCCGGAAAAGATTCTTGATTCCAAAAATGTTGTAAGACGAGAGATCATGGGGACGAAATAAAACAGTCATCAGAAGGCATCCATCTAGTTGTAGCCATGGCAAATGATCAAAAGATTCATTATATACCTAGCATACATCAAAAGGAATGGCATTTAGCACCCAGTCATATCATTGTTTTATTTACATCAGGTATTCAACTTTAGCAACCTTAAGTCCTGTGGATTTTAAATCCCAGAATTCCCCAGTCAGCATGGTTGGCTGCGGAATTCTGGGATTTGAAGTCCACAGGTCGTAACATTGCCCGGGTTGCCCTGATTTACCTGGAAGCATTTGCACTGACATAAAATGGCCTAGCAGAACATAGCGGGTTTTCATTTTAAAAAGAGATACAATTTATT
Source organism: Pareas carinatus (assembly GCA_032468095.1). NCBI lineage: Eukaryota > Metazoa > Chordata > Lepidosauria > Squamata > Pareidae > Pareas > Pareas carinatus. Next base: position 68,866 of record JANHFO010003924.1, read on the forward strand.
GATTTGAATTTCCAGTTTCACTTAATTTTCAAGAGGAAAGGCTACCAAATCTGTTTTGAATTGTGATGGTTGTTTTACAAAATATTACTGTATTTACTAACCTAGATTCTCATTAAGTCAATAGAAAATAACCCATTTTATAGGAGTACGCATTTTAAAAGCAATTGTGATGGGAAGGAATATTTTACTAAAGAAAACTTCAGAAAAATTGGAACACATTTAGATTAGTAATAAGAAAATATAGCGTCTTGCAACATCAAATGAAAAAGCAACAGCATCCAAAGGACCTCAAAATTTAGAAGTTAAACAGTGTTGGAAATCATCTCTTAATCCCATTGTTGGAAGAAGAAATCTAGTTCTTGTCCAAGTCAGGAGAAAAACGTTGAAATGAATTGGAAGCAACTGCATGAAAGGAGGTCTTCATTTAATTTAGTAGCCAGAACAAACAGTGACAGCAGCATGTCTCTAGGGTAGCTGATAAAATGGGGTTGGAGTAGGTGGGTTTTTATACATTCTTTGGGGCTTTGTGATTGAGTTGCTTATGCAACACTATGTCTTTTAGTATTTTAATGGCTTGCAATAGTGGAGAATATCTGTAGCTCAGGTGTAGAATAAGCATGGAATAAAGATATAGAACAGCCTTCATGGGAAGAGGCTTCTTGTTCTGCTCTGGAGAAGAACATTAGAAGATACAGAGAAAATTTCGCTGAAAGAAGGGAGAAGAGAAGAGACAACCCTTACTCAAACTTCCAGCAAAACAAGCCAAAGACCCAACATGTTGAGGAGGTGCTGAGAAAACCATTCCCAAAAAAAGAGAAAGAGAGAGACCAAACCAACTCAACACTGCACGAGCTTGGCAACATGGGGAAACTGGCTGATGTTGTAAAACAGTATAAAAAATATAGTTATCTAGATTTTCAGTATTTAAATAATACCGACTGCTACCAGCTTATTATTCAACTATTAAAATAAAATCAAAATAATACTGTTATAATTCTATTGCTGAAAAAGTTTGATCACATTTATTTTGATATGCTCTGGCATTTTTTAAAGGCACGTATGATATAACTATCTTGCGCCATATGCTACATAGAAAAATTGCAAAATTCCATTGATAGAATTGCAATTTTAGATACAAGCAACTTATAAACATGAATTTTTGTACAACTGCCTGTTCTCTGATGAGATTTATATAGCATGATTTATTTTCCATTTAGGAAAGTATTATTTTTAGGAGAAAATTGATTTCTACATTATTCCTCAGTTGTATTATGTGTATGAGGTTCAGTGTAAATTGAATTACTGGCTTTCTTCCTACACTTACCCCGAGCATTCTGCTTATGTGAATATTTATCTATTGTACTATATTAATAAAATAAAAAGAACAGAGAAGATAGAAGGAAAATAATTTATTCCAAAGAACCAAGATATAGAATCGAATACTTCTAGCTGTGGTTCTTACAGCATCTGCAGTAGTTGCACAAAACTATAATTTTTAATATAACTGAAATGAAAAACCAATACAGTTGATTAAGAGTAATCTTATTAATTTATGGCATCTATTTAAGTATAGGTTAATTATGCTGAGATAGCCAAGGAAACAGTCAGGTAGATCACAGAACAAAAGAATCTAGTTTATAAGGCTCAAAAGTTTGTGTTAGAAACAATTGTAAAAACTTAGCTCTCTTGAAAGTGTGGAAAAAGTGGAAGGAAAGAAAAGAGGATGACCAGCTGCTAAGTAGAGAGAAGTGGTTATATGAAGGACCTGGCCCAAGATAGATCCCAGAGAAAAATCTATCTATGTGGTTGCTAACAGATCACAGTGACTAGGTGGCACATAATCAATCACATTCAGTTTTGTCTTGATCTTGAATTCATCTGGGTTTTTTTTCTTTTAAAGCTAATCATGACTTTTGCCTCAAAATTACTAGCTAGAAAGAAAGAGATTTCCATGTTTTCCAACAAAAATAGGACACATCATAGTCATGGCTGTCTTCAAAATTAGAGATGGCAACTCTAATTTGGAAGATTTCTACACATCAAGACAAATAAACCTCTCCCTAAATAGGAAAATTAAGGTATCAAGAGAAAAGTTTTATTCTCTTTTTTTGCTTTTCTTTTCAACATGTTCAGAAGATAATGTTATATATAAATATGGTGTAATGGGCCCAAATGGTTATGGACTATTAACAAATTGGGCAGTTCAATGAAGGTTAAACAGGGGTCCTGAATTATCCATAAGATTCAACATTAACTTATTCATACATATGTTGTTACCAGATGAAGCTGCAGCTGCCACAACAGTCAATAGTGTCCTAGACTGTGTTACTAGAGGGATAAAAACAAATAAGGGGAAGTGTTAATACCAGTGTATAATGCCTTGGTGAGACTACACTTCCAATACAGTTTCGGCCGCCCCAATGTAAAAAAGATGTTGAGTCTTCATAAAGAGTGCAGGGAAGAGCAACAAAGATGATTAGGGGGCGGGAGCCTAAAACATATAAAGAAGGGTTGCTGGAATTGGATCTGTCTAGTTTAATGAAAAGACGAATCAGGGATGATATAATAGCAGTCTTCCATTATCTCAGGGGCTCCCACAAAGAAGAAGGAGCCAATCTATTCTCCAAAGGACCTGAAGACGGGACAAGAAGAGAATGTGTTCCAATATCTAAGTGATTGTCAACCTATTCTTGGACAAGCACAAGGACAAGAAGCAATGGATAGATACGAATCAAGGAGAGAACCAAGCTAGAATTAAGGAGAAATTTCCTTACAGTGTGAACAAGTAACCAGTGGAATGGCTTCGATTCAGGAGCTGTGGGCGCTCTAACATTGGAGGTTTTAAAGAAGAAATTGAACAACCATTTGTCTGAAATGGTATAAAGTTTCCTGCCTGAGCAAGGGGTTGGTCTAGAAGACCTCCAAAGTCCCTTTTTTTAGGTTTAAAACTTTTTATTGATTACAACTTAAAAAAAAAAATCTTTACCATACAAACTTATATACATTTTGTTGTTCTCCTTTTCCCTTCTCCACCTGTCTTTAAGAGGTTGTTTATTGTTTCTTGCTTCTTCTCTTTTCCTTCGTCAACTGTCTTTCCTGGGTTGTTCTGCGTCATAGCAAAAATTCCGTTTATCATGTTTATACACGTTTTTTGTTTTGTTTGTTAGTCTAGGTTTGTTAGTTAACCATAAGGTAAAGTCAATTCATATGTTAGTTACAAGAAATCGAGGGGAGTCCCTTACAGCTCTGTTATTCTGAATATTTAGGTATATTCCCAGCGTACCTTACTGAAGACTGGAGATGGCCAGCCTTAACAAATGAAGGAATGTTCAGTTTCTCAGGGTTTCTCTTGCTGCACCCATTGATTCTCCTGGTTGTCTCTTTCATATCTTTACTTAGTCTACACAAAGTGCCTTTGATCTGTCTCTGTCAGTGAGATGTTTTGCATTGTGAATACAATGCAGTTTTCCCCAACCAGGCAAACTGCCTACCTTATGAAGTGCCAGAGAAGGGGAACAAAGAGGCAAACACAGTCGTTCTTAGAAATGAGGGGGTTGTATTATTTCACAAAGAGTTATGAATAACAGAGTCACTTAAAAACTGCCTTGCTTAGCAATGGAAATTCTTGTCCCAATGGAGGTTTTACATTGAGGAGTACCTGTATTACCAAAATTGATGTTTGGATGTACTAAAGGGGAGAACCAATTTGGATCTAGCCTAGTGGTTAAGACACTAGGGTTGAAAGCATGAGACTATAAGTTCAAGTTTTGTTTTAGCCATGAAATCTAGTTGGATTTAAGGAGGTATCAGATATGTGTATCAGAAATGCAAAGGTAATATAGGCACATATTATCATATGTGGTGGACATGTAGACAAGCTGAATAGTATTGGAAGAAAATCCATTGGTGTTAGGAATACAGATAAACTTTAAACCAGAATTTTTTTAATTAGGTATAGTTCATGAAAGGTTTGCAAAGCAGTATTTGTCTTTAACTGTACATATAGTGACAGCCGCAAGAATTGTTTTTGCACAGAACTGAAAAAGTGAAGATGCTTCACCAGAAGAAGAAATAGTCAGGAAAATATTGGAATGTTCTGAAATGGATAGACTGACATTAAGATTGAAAGAGAAAGAAGAATCAACATATTATCAGATTTTTAAAAAATTCTATAGCTGGCTGGAAAAAAGAAAAGAGCAGGAGTAGGAATTTAAACATATTAAAAAATAGATTCTGTGTAAAAATAATAAATATGATGAACTGTATACTCACTTGACTGGTGCCTGCTGAAATGTTTGCTGTTTTTTTATTTTATAAATAGACAAAAATTATAATTGAAATCCAGTTGGATGACCTTGGGCCAGTCACTCTCTCTAAAGCTAACCCATCTCACAGGGTTGTTGTTGTGGGAAAAGTAAAGTATATTGAATATGTTTGCCACCTTGAGTTATTTGTAAAAATAATAATGCTGGATAAGTAAGTATGTAAGTAAGTAAGTAAGTAAATACGTAGGGATGACAGTATACAACATTCGGAAAGGGAAAATCACATTCAGAAGTCTAAGCAGAGAATCAAGGAATAGAATGAAAATCTTCAACATATGACTTAGAAAAAGGGAGAAGTCAGTCTTAGAGATTCACCTTAGAAATAGGAACTCTCCTAGGGATATAATCAAAACTACTCCCCTCTAAGGTAGTGGTGCTTAGTGCATGTAATAATATTTTATGGATATCAGATAAGCTGTAGGAAGACACCTTCTAAACCTAATTTGCAGAGAGAATCTAAATAAACCAATTATTTACTTCAGGTTTATTAGATTTTAACCACAGTAATAAATAGAAATATATTTGTTTTGTCACCATTGTGTGACCTGTGAGTGGATTTAAAAAAAAAAAGAGGGAAGAAAAATAAGATAATAAATCATTCTTACCCAGTCAACCCAAAGTCTTTACTTTATACCAGATAGTTTTTATTAATAGAAAGTGTTCCTACCAATATTAGATGAATAAATCAATTGTCACTGATTCATTCTAAGCAGGCTTTACATCTTTTATGCCCTCTGAAAAGAAGCACCTGAAACACCACCTTAAATTTTGTAAGACAATATCTAACTTGTTTAATATTAATTTATTTCAGAAAACTAAGTAGCAAACTGTTGGAAGAGCCACTGCACATTTCAAAGTCCAAATAAATAAAGCAGGTGTTAGATACTGACACCAAAAGGTTCCACTAAGGTCCACTGATTGAGTGGGGAAATACTGAAGGGCGGTTTGGTTAAACTCCCTGACAGCCCTCTATATCAGAGATCTCCTACCTTGGTCCCTTTAAAACTTGTGGACTTCAACTTCCAGAATATGGCTGGCTGAGGAATTCTGGGAGTTGAAGTCCATAAGACTTAAAGTGGCCAAGGTTGAAAATCTCTGCTCTAGAAAACTTGAGGAACATCTGGAACTGAATCTGCTAGACATTCCAATCAAAACTACAAGTGGAACTTGAATCACTCAGGAATCTGGCAGTTTACAGAGCAGCAAAGCTTCCAGATTACCTCCAATATTAACCCCTAACAAACCAGCTAAACCTTTTTTAAAAAAATAAATAATCACAAGTATATTCCATTCGTTGTACTTCTATTTGCACGTCAACAAAATAAATTCGAGTCATGTTCATGCCCTTTTCATTCATAACTACTTCATAGGGATTCTTAGCATGATAGATACGAAAAGTTTGTGATACACCAATTTGAATAAGGATTTGAACATAGATCTTTTTGGTGTACAAATAATCCTCAACTTATGGCCGGTCACTTAGTGACTGCTCAAAGTTATGAGAAATCTTCCTAGACTACTAATGACAGATTTTCAAATTTCTGATTTAGGACTTTTAATTTTTTTTACCAGAAACCAATGTACTTCCAATTCCCAGCAAAAAATGCTTATTATTAACAATGGATTTATTTAGTTATTTTGCTTAATGACTGCCATGTTTACTTAACAACTGCCACCTTAGGTTGATAACCACCTTATTCATTAACAACTGTAGCAAAAATGGTCATAAAATTGGGCATGTCACATGCTTAATGCCTGGCACAACTTACAACTGTAATTCCAGGTTCCATTACAGCTATAAATCAAGGAATACCTACATATCCAGCATGGGGCTACTTAGTGGCTATCGACAGAATGCTCTCTTCAGAAATCTTATGTGCTGATGTTTCCGCATAAACCATGGTCTGCCCCTCAACTAAACCAAAAGTAGAATGTCAGGGAAGGAATGGCCTCTGATGAGATAAAATCAAACGTCAACACAGGTTGTGGTCTCTACTTGCGGCCACAATTGAGCCCAAAGTTTCTGTTGCTAAACAAGACAGCTGTTGAGTTTGTTTTGCCCCATTTTACAACCTTTCTTGTCGCAGCTGTTAATTGATTCGCTGCAGTTGTTAAGTTGGAAACATGATGGTTAAGTGAACCTGGCTTCCCCCGTTGACTTTGCTTGTCAGGAAGCTGCAAAAGGGGATCACATGACCCTGGGATACTGCAACCGTCATAGATATGAGTCATTCGTCAAGCTTCTGGATTTGTAATCACATGACCACAAGGATGCTACAACAGTTGCAAGTGTGAAAAACAGCCATAGGTTAGTTTTTTCAGTGCCACTGTAACTTCGAACAGCCACTAAACAAATGACTGTAAATTAAGGACTACCTGTATGGTGGCTGTGACTGTCTGATCAACCCCATCCCCTCTTTTTTCATGCATTGCAGATAAAAGGGGCGGGTCTTTGCTCACATAGTCACAGCTTCCGTTGTGAACGTTTGGACACTTAGACCATTCTAAGATACATCACTGCAAGCTGAATTATATCATTCCAAGCTCAGCACATCCAAAATGCTTAGAAAAGCCCAAATTCACAGAAACCTTTAAGTTGCCATATATAATTAGAAAGCTGCAAGTCTCTGGATGCACACAATAACGCATCATTTAAATTTTTCTATCAAGTATCAGAGAGAGAGACAGAGAGAGACAGAGAGAGACAGAGACAGAGAGACAGAGACAGAGACAGAGACAGAGACAGACAGACAGACAGACAGACAGAGAGAGAGACAGAGAGAGACAGAGACAGAGACAGAGACAGAGACAGAGAGAGAGAGAGAGAGAGAGAGAGAGAGAGAGA
>JANHFO010003924.1:79535-93007 GCA_032468095.1 Pareas carinatus
TTGAAAACGTTTCACTTCTCATCCAAGAAGCTTCTTCAGCTCTTTGAAGAACTCAAAGAAGTTTTTTGAATAGCAATCATCAGCTGGGTGACTGAGAATGAGGAAAGCTAATAAGCTAGAAATGGCCACCTGAGACTCCCTTTCTTTCTTTGCCAGCTTGTAAAACCTCTTTACTGTTATAAAAAAGTGTGTCGCCTAGCAACAGGCCTGCTAAAGGTCCTAGTCTGGGGCTGAAAGGCAAAAAGGGAGTAGCTCGGTTCCTCTTGTACTTAGAAAAAAACAGCTTGATGACTGAGAATCTCCATAGACATCTAAGACTGTGGACTTGAACTCTCAGAATTCCTGGCTGACTGGGGAATTCTGGGAGATGAAATTCACAAGTTTGGAGAACCCCCTGTCTTAAATTATGTGCCCATTTCTCACATTCTTTTGTTCTGGTGTAACTAAAGAGTCTCTTGATGAGAGTGAAAGAGGAGAGTGCAGAAGTTGGATTGAAGCTCCACATTAAAAAATACCAAGATCAGGGCATCCTGCCCCATCCCTCCCTGGCAAATAGAAGGGGAAGAAATAGAAGCAGCGACAGACTTTATTTTCTTGGGTTCCAGAATTTCTGCAGTTGGTTAGCCAGGAAGTTAAAAGACACTCGCTCCTCGGGAGGAAAGCTGTGGCAAACCTAGACTGCTTTATCGAGAAGTAAAGACATCACTTCGTCAACAAAGATCCATCTAGTCAAAGCCGTGGTTTTCCCAGTGTCCATGTATGGCTGTGAGAGTTGGGCTATAAGGAAGGCTGAACGTGGAAGAATCGATGCCTTTGAGTTGTGGTGCTGGAGGAGACTCTGGAGAGTCCCTCGGACTGCAAGGCGATCAAATTGGTCAGTCCTGGCAGAAATCTCCTACCCTGACTGTTCCTTAGAAGGACAAATAATGAAGCTGAGACTCAGATATTCTGACCCCCTAATGAGAAGAGAGGACTCAATAGAAAAGGCTGTGATGCTGGGAAAGGCATGAGGCCAAAGGAGAAGGGGATGGCAGGGAATGCAACAGGCATGAGATTGGGCAGACTGCAGGAGACTTGGCGCGCTATGGTCCATGGGGTCACAAAGAGTCGGACATGACTTAGCGACTGAAAAACATTATTATGGTATATATGTCACATATGTAAAAGTGCTGAAGCTGGAATACTTAAAGGCCACTGCCTCTGACATTGCCCATGCAAATTAATCGCAGTATTGATTCCACTGGCTCTGAAAAATTGGTGTATTTTCTAGTACTTAAATGGTTTGACCCAACTTCCGCACCTGTTTTCCCAGTCTTGAATAAGCTCACTACACCCACAGAAAAAACAGACTATGTTGTTTACACAAACATCTCAACCGTGATCCTTGCAAACTGGATCCCTATCATGCACTTACAAATTCCTTGCATAATCCTCAGGATACCTTCCAATTACGTCTTGTGTGTACTTGCTCCCAGTTTTAGAAGGCCAGATACAGAGCATCCTTTCTCCGTAGACATAAATAGATAATAGAAAACTAAGAGCCATATAAAGTCCTGTTTCAGCAGTGTTCTGCAGATAAGGGAATTCTGGGAGTTGAAGTCCAATCTTCTTAAAGTCACCAAAGTTGAGAAACTCTAATATAGAGACATAAAAATATTAGATTTTACCTGCTGTTTATGTCTCTTTGTCCCCTTATGTTTGCTGCCTTTTAGTCTCATTTTTTCCATGTTACTGTGGAGGAATAAAGTAGTTTTAAATTTCCCCACAGTTAAGAGTTGGAAGTGAGCAGAACCTATTCGTTTCTGTAGCTGTTCCCATTTACATTCCAAGAGCGAAAGACACACGCTCTTTGCAAGAAGGTTTTGTGATTTTCTGTCTGATGGACTTTCATTTCACACTCCTTTGTTTTAATTACATTTTAAGATTAAGTGTGGGGACTGCAGTTAGTTATATCTAGGGATATTACACTGATTAGAAGGGTCACTGCAAAAAGGACCATAGGAGGAGAGAAGGAAAAAAAAGGCCGTTTTTAAGATAATTGTTGGGAGCAGCCATAAGAGAATAGGCAGTCATCTGTAGAGTTGAAGTTAATAGGAATCTGGCTTGACTTTACTGAGTAAAGTTGAGGAAAAGTTTCTCAACGCAAAAGTTTGGCCTTTTTTTAAAATTCCTTCTTTACTTGGAGTTAAACGGTAGCTGAGTCTGTTTGAGGGTCGAGTTTCAGCAACTAAACCAAGAAATGTCTGGGAATTGTAACCATGCAACAATCATCTAGATAGAAAAAAGACATCAGCGAGAATGGAGATATGCAGAATGGGTATTATCAACTGCAGATTTAACTCTTAGGTAATGCAAGTATTCCTCAACTTACTATTCATTTAGTAACTGTTCAAAGCTATAACAGTACTGAAAATAGTAACCCACAACCATTCCTCACACTTAACAGCCATCCCAGCATCCCCACAGTCACATGATCAAAATTTGAATGCTCGGCAACCAGCCTGCGTTTATGGCAACTCATTGTCCTGAGGACATGTTATTTCCATTTGTGACATTCCCTGCTGGCTTCTGACAAGCAGAATCAATGGGTGAAGTCAGCTTCGCTCTTGTCAACCACTTATTTCGCTTAACAGTTGAAGTGATTCACTTAACAATCATGAGGAAAAAGTAAAATCAGACACAACTCATTTAACAACCATTTATCAATCATTTAATAATGCGATGTGTTTACTCATGAAAAAAAATATCTCCGGAATTCTCAGTACCAGGCTAGAAGCAATGTACAGCTATTTTGTAAAAAAAAATATTGCTACGGTGAGATAGATTGGTCAAAGAAATTAGTACACTAATTTATTGAATTCTTTTGAGCATTCAAGTGGTCGGTGTAGATCATGATATTTATGATCAATGAAGATCAGGCCAAAGGCAGATGCTTGAAAGGACAACACAGAACTTCAAAAGTTAGAAGAAACCAGTGGACAATTGTTTAATACCTACTTACTATATTTTATAAATAGACAAAAGGGTGATTTGCTTAACTTTATATTAGTTGCAGTAGCAGGGAAAACAACTTTCTTCCTTGCTTTGATTCTTTCTCAAATGCAGCTTGCTGGCCTTTTCACCACATCAACTATTACATTGACCATTTCTCTTCTAATGCTCAGTTTCCAATCACTCTTTTAGGCCTGCTTCCTTCACAGTGGCCTAACTCTGATCAATCTCTAAAAGGTGAGCTTCAGGGCTGAACAGGGTAATTTTTCAAGAAAGGAGGAAGGATTATTGGACATTTGTTTTGCAAATGGAATGGAACAAGAGGAATTCATCCCACCGGTGAATTTGTGAGTTACTGATGAAGTTCAGAGCTGCCTCACCCACTTGTCTTCTCCATCTCTTGAAGGGGACTAGAGATGTCGTGGGCATTGTCACATCACTCTGCCAATTAGATAATTTCCATTGGTTATGTGATGGAAAGCATGATGCACATAAGATCAATATAGCTTGCCCTGGACAGCTATGAAAAGTGCCCCTCTCCCTCAGCCTCTAATGATGGTGCCAGAGGCTGTTTTTCAGCCATAAATAATCAGTAATTCACCTCCACTGAACTCTTACAAGGTTTTTATTTTCTGAGCAAAATCCAAGCAGAAACTTACAAAAGGAAAGTAAGAAATTGCAAAAGGGAATGTAAGAAATTGGTTACTCAAGTTTAATCAACACATTTTCTTGCAATATAAATTCTAATCAAGTTCCTGAACACCCAATTATTAGTAGGAAATCCTTCTTCATTTTGGACAAGAAATTAACTTAGGACATAAAGTTTGTCCTTGACTTATGGTCACAATTGGAACCAGAATTTCCATTGCTAAGAAAGATGATTGTTAAGTGAGTTACAACCAATTTTATGACCTTTTTGGCATAGTTAAATGAATCACTGCTGTCATTAAACAAATCATGTGGTTGTTAAGCAACCTTAGCCTCCCCCATTGTCTTTCCTTGACAGAGCCTGCAGTCATATGATCCTGGAACACTGCAACCATCAAAAATACATGCTGGTTGCCAAGTGCCCAAATTTATCTAGGATTTTGTTTTCCACAATAAGAGCAGTTTGCTTAAAAATAATGGCACCTGTATTTATTGGGGTGCTAAATATAAATATAAATATAATGCAAGCATATATAAACACATTCTATTCAATCCATGGTAGTTCTCATAACACTTTCTGCATCTTAAGCACCATGTCTGGTAATAAAAACAAATAGACTCACGCTAATTAAATCAATAGTCCAAGCAAATGAGTTTTTAAAGTGGAAATTTTATTAAGCCTTATTTTGTTAGAGTGGAAGTCAATTACAAGAAGGAGGTGTGAGGTGTGGATTGCTTCCTGGCCCAAGTTATCAGAATTCTCAACCAATTAAAGTTTTTTTAAGGTGTGAAACCAAAGCAAACCTAATTTATATACTACAAAATGCCTGTTTGCCTGTTTGTAACCTACAACTGGATGAAACGATACATCATATGGCAATCATTTTTGAACCAAGGTGCCTCAAATGGACTAAATTATAGAATTTCAGGACCCATTATATTTCTGAGGATAAACTTTTGGGAAGTGGTGACTATTTCACCAATGCTTCATAGCTACTGCTTCAGAACCACCTTACTGCTATAGTCAACTACAGACACATGGTCTTCATTTTCAATACTCCCTGACAGTTTCAGACAGATCGGGGGAGGGGGAAAGCTAACTTGACCATGTTTGCCAACATTTTCCACCAGCTTCCCACAAACAAAGTCTAGTACCTCCAAACTGATGACCATTGGACTATGATATTTCCAGCTAACAAACTGGAGATGATCCAGTCAATCAAGTCTGGGTCTCAAGCTCAAAGAAGAATCCAGAATCCAAAGTATTCTAATTATATCTTGCTTAGTTTTTATTTTTCTGATTGTTAGGGCCCTCAGAATCTGGAATCTGGGCTCACTACCCTGTTTCCCCGAAAGTAAGACATCCTCCGAAAATAAGACCTACTTACAGTTTTGCCTCTCGCAGAAATATAAGGCATCCCCCCGAAAATAAGACCTCCCCGATAATAAGGCCTCCCCTCCAGCGCAGCCAGAGCAGACAGGAAGTGCAACGTCTCGGATTTCCAGTTCTGGGCGGCCTCAGTGGAAAAGTAAGACATCCCCTGAAAATAAGACCTAGCACATCTTTGGGAGCAAAAATTAATATAGGACAGTGTCTTATTTTGGGGGAAACAGGGTAGTATTTGGAAGGATTTAGTTGTTTTACTGAAGCTTCCTAGAATTGTCTCTGATGATCCCAAGTCAATTTTATGCAGAGGTATTGACAACCTCAAGCACGCAAAGCACATCTCTGCTATTCATTAAAACAACCCCTCTTTTTTTAGCAGTGGGGGAAAAAAGATGATGATACCTTAAGGAAGCACTCGTGATGTTTTCAGCAGCCCCAAACAAATCTAATGAATGGATAATTTCCTATTCTGTTACAAACAATATAATCTTCTCATAACTGCTATCCTACCATTCTTCATGCACTTGATTTCCAGAAATAGAGCATGCAAAGCCCACTCAGTTTAATAGCCTGAATACTATTATTTTTCACTGCTTTCACTGCTTTTGGAATAAACTTCAGCATAACATCCTGTCCAATGGTACTGCACAGTGGTTATACTGCCTTGAAAACTGCAGCAGAATTGTGTGTATATTTTATAGTGTTCCACTGCTTTCTTTTTTCAATTGTGCTTGTGGGAAGAAAATTAGATTCAAGAATTCATTTAATTTGTGCACTGCCTTTAACATCCTTTTAACCAGCAACATCACCTGAAGGTACCCAAAACCAGAAGAAGCTATGTTGCAAACAAAGATAATACAATGCTACAAGGATTGTTTAACTTTTTTCAGCCTAACAATTAAAACTAATTAAATTGCACAAACAGTAGCAAAACAGGAAATTCCTTCACAATATGATCTTCCCTGAGCACACGGATGTAGCGCCCCAAAATCAGCATGTAGATACACACCAGAGATGATCTATAAAATTAATCAAAGTCAAATAAGAGCATCTCCCCATTGGAACTGCACGTCCACCAGAATAAATACTTTAAAAGGCACCTTAACACACATCTCACAAAGGACCACGTCTCCTATAAATACTAACAGTCTACCTTCAAGTGCTGTCTTTCATGCTCTCAAATAAACTGCTTCCTCTCCAAGCAGCATGTTTAGTGTTATTTTTGCATGATCCAGCTCAGAACTGGCCTCTGGCACTTTATGTCCTTAGTTTTCTAACAGGTTTTACACCTCAAGTCATTGATTTGGTGATGAAGAACGGGAATTGCAAATTGCAAATCCTTCGCTTCTGAACCTGAAGTGGTCTTCATTGACTGTTTGGAATTTGAATGACCTTTTTAACTGGCAGCTCTTTGTATGGCTAAAATATATGAAATATTGACTAGATTGACTGGATGCAGCTCCTTAATCCTAGTAGGCCACGCAGTGGCAAGTTTTAAGGCTTCTCCTGCACCATAAACTCATTAATTTGACAGTACTGCTGTTTTGATTATTATCAGCCTAAATATTTTAGCTTAAGAAATCCAAGAACATCAAGTTGCGTTCCTTGGGACCTTGGACGCGGAGGAGGCCTGTGGTGACAATTGGCATTTTTTGTGTGTCTCAAATACAGAGAGAACTTGTGAAGGAGATTGGCGTCTTGTGAACTGGTTGGCTCGGCAGTGTGTGTGTGTGGTGACTGGAGTTGAGAAGAATGGGGAAGACGGGGGCGAAGGATGGAAACCCCCCCCACAGAATGTTCTGACAGAAGCAGGTGGGGGCTCAGACTTAACCCCCGGCTCAGTATGAATGAGAAGCCCTGCCTGCCGGGATGGGGAGGGGCTGCTGGGATAGGGAGGGGGATCCCAGAGGGAATGGAGAGCGGAATATTGCTGTTGTAACTGGGAGAGGTAGATATGGCAAGAGCCAAAATGTAGGCCACTCTTGGGGAACTAGAACTTGCTTGTTCTGGCCCCTCCAGTTCTGGTTCTCCAGGATCACCTCGTAGAACTGGTGACTTGAGATGTCAGGTTCCTGGTCTCAGGCTGCTGCTATTTAATGCCAGGTCTGTTGTGACCAAGGCCCCCCTCATTCGGGACTTAATCCTAGAGGAAGGGGATGACCTGGCATGTATAACTGAGACCTGGCTGGGCCAGGAGTGGGGGGGGGGTTCACCTCTCAGAGATGTGCCCAGACGGATTTCAGATATTACATCAGCCACGATCCCAGAGAAGGAGTGGAGGAGTGGCAGCTATTGTCCAAAAAAAACTTTGTCCTCACAGGATCCTTGCTCCAGAGATTGTTGGATGTGAGTCTTTCCTCCTGAGGCTGGATTCAAGGATTCAGTTGGGCTTGTTGTTGATATACCTGCCTCCCAACTGTGTGTCAACAGCCCTGCCTGCGCTACTAGAGGCGGTAGCACGGTTGGCGGTAGAGTTCCCCAATCTGATTGTACTGGGGGACCTCAATCTACTGTCACTTGCCGAATCCTCAGATGAGGCCCAGGAGTTCATGGCTTCCATGACAACCATGGACCTGACTCAAGTAATTGAGGGTCCAACCCACGAGGGGACACACACACTCGACTTGGTATTTCTCTCGGGGCAATAGAAATATGATCTAGAATTAAGGGATATAGAAATCTCACCTTTGTCATGGTCAGATCATTGAAACCGATTAAGTGGTTCCGCCCAAGGTGCCTAATGGACCCTGAAGAAGAAGCTTGGGGAGATACCTGACTCCCTAGCCCACAGTCTGGCCGAGACCCTAGTGACTCCCTGGCATAAGGCGGTATCTGGGGCTCTAGATCGGATTGCGACTTTGCGGCCTCTCAATGGCAGTGGATCCAGGAAAGCTCCCTGGTTTACTGAGGAGCTTAGGGAGATGAAGCACCAGAAGAGACATCTAGAGCGACACTGGAGAACCAGTAAATCCAAATCTGATCAAACACTTTTAAGAGCCTTTGTTCGGACTTATTTAGTGGTGATACGGGTGGCAAAATGCTTATATTTCTCCGTTCTTATTGCATCTACTGATTCTTGCCCAGCCACCCTGTTCAGGGTAACTTGCTCCCTCCTTATTGTTGGGGGAGCAGAGGAGCCCTTGCATGGCAGAACTGAGGAATTTGTACAGTTTCTGTCAGATAAAATAGTTTATTGGACTCGTGTCCCTCCTGGCTGGTTTCAGCCAGCAGGGAGATGACACGAGGCTTGCTCCAAGTTTTAATTAATGCGACCTTGAGGGAGGGGTCCTTCCCGCAATCCTTAAAGGAAGCAGTTGTAAGACCCCTCTTCAAGAAACCTTAACTGGATTCAACAGAATTAAAGAACTTTCATTCAGTCTCCAACTTACACTTTGTGGGAATTTAATGGAGGCAAATCTTATTCACCTCAGTTGAATTTTCCTTCAAGAAAAATGTTTTTGGTTGGAGTTAGCTGTGATCAAGGTGGTCAAGATTTTGCCCAATCTGCTAGAAGAAAGATGATTCCTGACATGCAAAATCAGAGTTTTCTGGCAAATTAAGGACATAAAGTGCCAGCTCTTCCATTAGATAGAATGAAGGAATGGTTTGAGGATGGAAGAAACAAGATGGCCGCTTTGTGACCTTCCATGAACTTCTACATTAGTCAATCATTCTCAGATCTGGTGAAGATGGGGCTGTCCTCCCAGTATTAGATGTATTTCATACATTAAAACCCTACTGCTGTTTCCATAGACCAGAGAAGAGAATGGCACCTTTGTTCTTATAATTAACATCCACTCTGAAAAACCTGGAAGGAAATTGAAATGTCTTAGTGCATTCATTCAGGTGTCATGAAGATGGTACTGTTTTTGTTAAGGTGTTGTCTATCAATAAAAAACTGCATTACTTCAGACAAGAAGAAACAACAAAGCACAAACAAGGGATTCCTGTAGGATAGATAAGCTTTGCTACGTTGACCCAAACTTCTTATAACAAAATTTCAATGTAGTTTTGTTGCTGTTATAAACTTTTCTTCCAGATCAATTTTCCATCCATCCATTCATTTTGTAAAAGCTGAGATCAGTCAAAATCTGAATGGTAATGCAGAACATTGCATTGTGTTTGTTAAATGTTGACTTCTGATTATGTGCTGTCCACTGATTTGGGGGCAACCATCGTTTTCTGCTGTTCTCTTGGACAGCCTAAGGTTCTTAATTCATCAGGCAAGAGAGTAATGCAATACAAGCACTAGTGCTAGTCTGAAGTTCTGCATGTGTTTCCATCAGTTCTTATCCAGTTTGCTTTGAAAGTTACCTTCCAATGAGAAAAATCAGTATATTTTATTGATATTCACTTAGGTGGGATGTGGTGTTCTTGTACTTACTTAATTACCATGGGGCCAGGGGATGTGTCTGAACATCTAGTCTTTTCATTGAATAAACATTTTTCCAGCCATCTAAGTTTTCTTTCTCCTCATCTCATTCAAGCCTAAAGAAAGGAATCATGAAGCAAATTCTCTGATGGATTTTCTCAATAGCACCACTACAGTCAATGCCAAAGGGGACTCTGGTCTTTTTTTAGAAGACCTCTCTTTCCCCAGAAGAGATTGCCTTCAGAGATTTGGTAGAGAATTTTAAAGGCCATTGGTGCCAAGTTCTAGGCCTCCTATAGTACAGGTAGTCCTCAACTAACGTTCATTTAGTGACTGTTCAAAGTTAGAACAGCCCTGAAAAAAGTGACTCACCATCAGTTCTCACACTAATGACCATCACATCAAATATTCAGAAGGAAAAAGTCGAGAAAGGATACCAAGAAATGAGTAAAGGCTGTGAGAACCAAGGATAGTTTAAAATTTCTCTGTTTAGTATTAAACATATTTTTTTTAATTATATTTATTGTGGCTTCACACTCAGAAGATTTTGAGCAGCTTACCATAATCAAATATGCAATAAAAAACATGGAAGAAACCTGACAGCTTGGACAGAAACAATTGTAACAATAACATAATAGAGGCTCCACAGATACCCCAGTCCCAGGCCTAGAACCACATAAAAACCATAAGGGTCTTCTCGAACCACAAGAGAGTAGTTATCAGATATATTTTTGGAGAGATGTTGCTCCAGAGGGCAGAGACTGCAACAGAAAGGGAACATTTCCTTGGTCCCACAAGACGGCAACATTTAACCAAGAGCATATGGAGCATTCCTCTGCACTTAAATATACCAGATAGGAGGATAGGAGTCCCTCCAATAACCAGGTGCTACACCATGATAACAGAATTGAATAACAGAGTTGGAGGAGACTTTGGAGGTCTTCTAATTCAGGAGTCCCCAACCCCCACACCATGGTCTGATGCCAGTCTCCGGTGGGTTAGAAAACGGTCCGTTAGCTGGAGATGAGTCAAAGACACGTCTTCATACTCCAAGCATTGGGTGAGTCTGCAGAGGGCAGAGCTGGGGCAGGAGGGAAGTGGGGCAGAAGCCATCATGCCCAGTGCAAAGATTCTTTGCCAGCTGCGCTTTCAACTGGCTTGTGACTCTCCTGGGCTTCACGTCCTTTCACCTCGTCCTCCTCCTGCCCCTTATGCTACCTCTTTTTTCTCTTCCTCTTCTTCCTCATTTTTGTCCTCCCCCCCTCCCAGCCCCCCAATCTGGCTGGCACTCCATCATGCAGCTCTCCAAGTTTGCAAAATAAGTGCACCAGCCCAGTTTGCAACCAGGGAGGGGAGAAGCTATTTTTCCTCTTAAGTGCTGCATCTCCAAGATAATTCCTCTCTTGTTTACATCTTTTCCAATGCTCCTGAGCTTGTGCAGTGTCAAGATAGTTTGATCTCTCTTTTGGGGAGGGAGGGGAATGGCTTTCTCACCATTTTTTCAATGTACTGGATCTTTTGGCTTGTTTTGCTGGAAGGCTGAGTTAGGATTGTCTCTTCTCTTCTCTCCTCTTCCAGTGAAAGTTTTTCCGTGTCTTCTAATTTTCCTCCAGAGCAGAACAAAAAAGCCTCTTTCCAGGAAGATTTTTCTGTCTTGATTCCCTTCTTCCCCTCCCCCTTCTTCATTCTCCCTCTCTGCCCCTCCTCCCACCAGTCCATGGAAAAATTGCCTTCCATGAAACTGGACTCCCGTGCCAAAAAGGTTGTGGACCACTGTTCTAATCCAACCCCCTATGTCGTGCCTCAGCCTTTGCCCCAGCCTCCTTTGCAGGATGAGGACTCTGATAATGACTCGGGGGAGGAGGCCCCTTTGGATTTGGTGGCTCCACTCCTGCCCTTCCCCGCAACTGCTTTGTCAGAGGCAACAGAGGAGGAAAACCAGCAGCTGAGATACACTGAGCCAGAAGCTGACACAGCTGAGGGAGATTTACTGGATGCAAGAACAGGAAGGCAGATCCGCAGAGAGGAGGTGAGACAACAAGATAACTGTTTGATTGGTCGCCATCGAGGGCGTGGCAGGCGGCTTCCACCCTCTGCAAAGGCTTGAAATCAGCTGGGAATCAAGAGTTGTTAGATCCAGCAACTATGGGAATTTTGGCTTGCAGCATGAATTCCTGTTTCCTGCTTCTGACTCGGCTTTCTTTGGACCTTGAACTTTGGATAAACCCTGACTTGGCTTTTCTGTGACTTGGACTCCTGTTTGAACTCAGTCTGTCATCTCTCTGTTCCTGACCCCGGCCTGGCTTTTGACTCCGCACTCCTGTTTTACCCGGTTTGGACTGCATGCTTTTCTGGCTCTTGACCCCCCCTGGACTGAACTGACCACCATATGGAGGCCAGGTAACCTTTTCCTGGCAGCTTGCTCCAACTAGCCCCTCAGCCCAGAACACCCCGCTCAAGCAGGCGGCCCTTTTGAACAAATAGCTGTCCATTCTCCTCTTAAAAACCTCCGGGGATGGAGCACCAATAACTTTTGCAGCCAAGCTGTTCCACTGGTTAATTATGGTCCAATTCAGGAAATTTCTTCTTATTTCTGGGATTGTTCTCTCCTTGATCAGTTTCCATCCAATCAACCATATAAAAGGAATATCTTGATGAAGATTCTCAGTCATCCAGGTAGAATTGTCTGGAAGTTGAGTCATGTCTATTGGATTTACTTTCTTGTTGGTTTTTAGACATTTTGCAGGCCAACCAAGCAGCTTCTTCAGTCTAAATAAGTCACTTAGGGGAATCTGAGTAGGCAGAGAGTCGTTAGAATGTACCAAAACCTAAAAATCTTAGGGGTATTCCCACACCAACCTTAGACTTTCTTCCTCATGCCTGTGGCAACATGTCAGTGAAGATTCTCAATCATCCAGGTAGAATTTTCTAGAACCTGAGTCATGGCAACTGAATTTATTTTTGAGATTGATGCAGGAATAAAAAAAGGTAGCAAGAAAAGTATCAGACTATAGGAATCACCTATGCTTCAACCTAGTTGGTACACTCCAACGGCTCTGCCTATTTACCGTTAACGCGTTCAAACTAAAGAAGCTGCTTGGATGGGCAGTGAAATATTTTAAATCCCACCCCACCCCACCCCAAAAAAGGCATGCTTCCATGACTCATCTTTCAGACATATAAAAGGAACTTTCTAGAAAGAAACTATGTTTATGAAAATTGCCACTTCAAATACAGGGTTGTCAGAGTGGTATTGTCCTCATCACCTCATAGCTTTGCCATACATATGTCACTGACCACGCTAAACACCTGATGTGTTGATGATGATGGCTATTTTCTCCTAGATGTTTTGCTACCCAGCTAGCTAACATCATCAGTGCAGATCATGTCACCTAGAGTAAGGAGCTCCCTTGAATCAACCACAGAACGTTATGCTTTGGTTTTCCTTTTCAAGTCCCCTTGAAAGATGCATTAGTCACACACACACATTAGTGTGTGTGTGTGTGTGTGCAAGAATAGGACAGGGGGGAGTAAGAAAATATACTGGGAAAGGAATGCAACTTGATAAGAAATAATTAGAGCACAGGACGGAGTGCTCAAAGGAGAGGGGGGAAATGAAACACTTTGCTCCTTTGATAAGGGAAACCGTATATGTTGCTACCGAGTGACACGTAAAACAGAATAGAATGAGAATTGTTTTCTGCGTGAAGAGAGGCATAAAAGAAAATGTTTTATAATAATGTGTGTGCCATTCTTCCTCTGAATTTCCGCCAGGGAGGAATTTTGGCCACCCGCTTTTCTTTTCCTCAGCTGATTGCAATAAAAGCGTAATTTTTATGCCTCGTCTCGAATGCTTTATTGGATTTACAAACATTTGGGTCACTTGTGAGTGAGGGGTTTCCATGGTACCTAAGGAATGGACCCCGACACTAGTTTGAGCAATGAAACATCTGTAAGAAAAATAACTAAACTCAGAGAGCACCAAGGACCCTTCAACCCTGAATCTACATCTGCTCTTTCACCCCTTGTGAACCAAATCCTGCATATTTTAAATTCTTTTAAATTGGTTTTAGT
>JANHFO010003925.1:0-13785 GCA_032468095.1 Pareas carinatus
TCTGTCTCTCTCTCTCTCTCTCTCTATCTCTCTCTCTCTCTCTCTCTCTCTCTCTCTCTCTCTCTCTCTCAGCATTCAATATCAGATAACCAATTTCATTCAGCATAAGGCTGAATCACAACAAAGACTCCTTCCACTGTTAGTCTCCAGCATCAAAATTTAGTATGTACATGCTAACAGTCATATACATGCCGGAGCATAGTACTATATCAGAATATAAGAGAGATATGAATGTTGATAGACAACTATGATTTGATCTGATCATTGATTCAGAAGATTCAGTTGATTCACAGACAATCCACAAATATCAAATTTCTAAAGCATTCTTAATGCATAAGCATGCCACTATAACTTATTATTATTGATTTATAATTAAAATAATCTGCATAACAATTTCAGTGTAATATTAAAAACTTTCAAATCATGTAGCATATTTAACCTTTTTGCATTTCTGTCCACATCATCTGGAGAAAATATTAGAGGAGCATCACAAGATTACAGTGGAACTAAATGGATGGAAGATACATGTATATTTAGTCAATTTATGAGTTAGTCTTTTAGCAAAAGCTCTCAGAGCAACATAAATCATACAAAATAAATCACAAGGAAAATCATACGGAAAAATACATCACTAGTTATGGTCAATCTCAAATTTACTTTAAAGTTATAAGTGTAATATAATCATAACAGTATTGCAAGACAGGCTTGTGTACATGCACAAATTCTCTCTTTAGTTTTTATCTAAATACTATAGCTTAACAGGGTCCTGTAATAAAGTGATGCTAGGGTTATAACTAAGGCTATTCTTCCTTTTGTTTTGATATTTTTCTCATTACTGTTTGCTCTTAGTTTCACACCATTTTAAGCAAACATTGTCATTTCTACAGAGGAAAGGTCTAACTTTCCTGCAATAAAAATGTAAGCATCACGTTATTTCATATCCCTCTCATATTTTTTTGGCTAGTTTGCCTGATAAGAATAGTTTCCTCCTTTTCCTTATCATGTTGGTCAGGCAGAAACATCCATAGTAGTTTATTTTGCTTTCAAAGTAAAAGACATTCAAGTACTACATTGCTACACAAAAGAGCAAGAAATGTGTTATGCTAAATTGCTTTATATGCATACAGGGGAATTACTATATCTGATAAAATTGCTAAGATTACCACAATAATACACACAGCATAAAATAGGTAAGAGATTTGGAGAGGTTCGTGCATTCTTGTCACTATAGGACCCAAAGCAGCTTAGGGTGGAGCAATTTTAATCTTGTTAGCTCCACTGAGAGATTAGAAGTTTGAAAATGAATGCAGATCATCATACAGGTCGTCCTCAAGTAATTGGGAACAAAACATGTGCAACTAAAGGTAAAGGTTTCCCCCACACATGCGTGGTAGTTGTAGCTGACTCTAGGGACGGTGCTCATCTCCATTTCAAAGCCGGAGAGCCAGCGCTGTCCGAAGAAGTCCGTGTGGTCATGTGGCTGGTATGACTAGACACTAAAGGCGCATGGACCACTGTTACCTTACCATCGAAGTGGTCTGCATTTTTCTACTTGCATTTTGAAAGCTTTTGAATTGTTAGGTTGGCAGAAGCTGTAGCGAGTAAAGGGAGCTCACTCCATTACACAGGGCTAGGGAGTCGAACTGCCAAACTGCCCACCTTTCAATCAACAAACTCAATGTCATTATCCGCTGAGCCACCGTGTCCCTTATATCTGTCACTACATGGCATCAAATATGACATCATGTGACCATATAGCCTAGAGATGGCAATACTAACACTCCGTTTTACTGTTAACTGAATCCCACCAGTTGTTAGGCAAAGAACCATCCCACCATCAAATCACTCCTGCCTGACTGGTTTCTCCGAGCCTCAAGCCTTGGTAAGGTAAGGAAATGCCTTTCCTTCAACTCCACTCACTTACCTATCTCTCCCAATATCTCTGCCCTTTCAGTGAACTTGTACTTTGCTGTTTGTTTGGTCTTGCCATCATGCACTCTATATGCCTTGCCACCTGCTAGCCCTAGTGGCCTACCAGCCTTGTCTCCTTGCATTTAGCTATCCTGCCAGATTTACTCCCACTTTGCACTCCATTCATACTGCTGCCTCTGCCAGCCTGCTTGCCTTCCTGTCCTGTACACTACTTACTCTGACATCCCACTATTCTTACTGTCCTGGATTTCCTTGCTTTTTGGCCCTGCTGGCCTTGCCACTCTGTACACCTCTTGCATTGCCACCTTGCTGGACCATGGTGGCAGGGTAAGTGAAGTTCCAGGGCAGTGTGGGCAGGTGGAACTTTGCACTATTGTACTGGGGTGGCTGACTGTGTTACATGATGAGAGAGGACTCCTTGTTGGCAGCAATGCCAGGGCTGAAGTAGAGGCTCAGCAATAAAGACTTGGGATGAGAGTGATGAAAAACCTCAGGCCTCTGATTCAGCCCCAATTCTACTACCACCAAGCAGTTGTGTAGGACACTTTAAAAGGCAGAGATGGGGGAAAGTAGGTTGAAGAAAATTGAACTCCCCTTATGGTCATGCAGATAAATTGCTCAGCATTCAAATTTTGATCATGTGACTGCAAGGACATTGCAATGGCCTTAATTTCAGAGACCAGACATACATAACCTTAATTCAGTGCCCCCATAACTTTGAACATTCACTGAACAAATTGTTGCAACTTGAAGGCTACCTGTATAATGTTTGTTTGTTATACTGAAACCCTTGATGTCAAAAAATTACTTTGTAAACCCTCACCAAGAAAGTCTATGTTTAAGAAAAAAATGGACATAACTGCATGTTCAGGCAATATAGCTAAATTTATCTCTTTATTTCATATACCTATCTGTATAATCATGTACTACCCTGTTTCCCCAAAAGTAAGACATCCTCAAAAAATAAGACCTACTTACAGTTTTGCCTCTCACTGAAATATAAGGCATCCCCCCAAAATAAGACCTCCCCGATAATAAGGCCTTTCCTCCAGCACAGCTGGAGCAGACAGGAAGTGCGATGTCTCAGACTTCCAGTTCTGGGTGGCCTCGGTGGAAAAATAAGACATCTCCTGAAAATAAGATCTAGCACATCTTTGGGAGCAAAAATTAATATAAGACAGTGTCTTATTTTCAGGGAAACACGGTAGGACCACAGGTAGTGTTCTGAAGGGGTAGCATTTGACAATGGCAAAAAATTCCACAAGAGTGTCACAAGTGGAGATAGAGTAGGCTTGGTGCTATATGATCCCTTTGTCAGCTTGTTAAATACACATTTAACTGAATGGTAACTCATTATGTCTATTTGTCGTTTAATATACTAAAACTAGTTGAATTCACAGGAGACACTAAGCCATATTTCAAGGGTTACAATGCAACAGCATCTTCTATAGTACACTAACACAAAACTGGGCAAATCAGACTATGGCTTCGCTCTGTAATAATTCTATTTTTGCTCTCTGTAAAACAAATAAATCATATAAAAATACATAGCACACAAACTCCTTCAGGTACAACTTTGAGTCTGTCATATGGGCTTTTTCTTTTCAAAGTTCACTTCCAAACCATTTTTATACAGTAGCTGTTTGTTCCATTTATAACACAATCATTAAAGATATACTTTAACATCTTTCAACCAGAAAATATGATATGTGAAAGAAAGATAACAAAATGAAAAGATTGATTCCCTACATTGGTTTCTTTTCTAAGATAAACACTGTAATGGGAATGACCCTGATTCATTTTAAACCATTTTATAAGTTAATAGCAGGAAGGCCATCTTGCTGTCTGGTAATGGACAGATTAGCATATTTGTCCTATTCCCAACTCCCCCCTCCCACAATGAGATAGCAAGTGAGAGGGAGAAATATTATATTCCTGTGACGAGACTTGTAATAAGATGAGAATATGGATCAACATGAACCTATTCTCACTGTAATGATAATGGGAAATTGTGCAAACACAACCTGTTCCATTACAGTGCAAGGATTTTAATCTTCCTGCCATTCCCAAATGTAATCTCCTCATTTTCAGACTAAATTAAATGCATCCATATACTTGCTATGGATAAATTAACAATAAGGAAGGAGCTATCTTATGCTAATAATTACATCTAATGGTTATATCTAATTTCCTTGCCTGTTCAAGTATGTACATTCAAAACTGGACAGGCATGGAAAAATAGGAAATATTCTTAGGATAGTGCTGTTGTAGAAATAAATTTGGGTGGTGCTTGATAGCAAAATTTATAATGCCCCTACAGAATATGAAGAGACACTTTTTCTTTCTTTTTGCTTAATATCTCTATTTATTTTAATTCAGTAATAGTTATTATGCCTTTGATAACACTACTTCAAACTAACTAGGTTCAGATCAGTAGCCTTTCTTATTTAAATGATTCTTTCATGTAATGATTCCCTACTGCAGAATCACAATGCGGTATAATGCCCATTATATTTAATTTTAAAAGATAATTTAAATTGTTATAGGGCCTCACAAGAGATATAAAAATTGCAATTGCAATATTTACATATTGGGAATAAGTTGCTACAAAAGCTTGTGATAAATGCCTGCCTACACATTAAAATTCTATACGTGTGAAAAAAAAACTTTCATGTCAGTGATTAGAATTCATCACACAATGCCACATTGTTAAAAGATCATTTCCACCTTATGGTATTTTTTTTTCACCATATGTTAGATTTTGTGCTTGTTTTTATTTTGGTTTTTTTTGTTTGCTTTGAAAGGAGGAACATGTTTCCTTTCCTTACTTTTAACTACAGTGCTTCACCTCTCTAATTATGTGTCAAACAAACTTTGTTTAAACTCATTCATTATTAATAATTAAAAATAATAAAAAACCATTATCAAGCATCCCATGGATCCTCAAGTCAATAGCAGTTTATCCTATTTTATTCTTTATTCATGCCTCTCATTTAGTTTTGGTTTAAACATGATTTCATGAATAACCTAAAAGTGTATAAATTCATATAATATGCTAAACTAAATCCAAAAATTGTATCAGTTTATATATTACTTTCTTATTGTCTTAATTCTTGAAATAGCAATTATTTTTTCACTATAGATCACTATATGTAAATAGGTTTTTGAGTGACTGCATCTAAAGTATCTTTTATGCCCTTCTGAATCAGCTAAGCTTGCCATTCACTAAATAAGCCTTTTTAAAAAATCATTTAAATGTTGCTCATTTCATCCCACAAGTTTCAAACATAATAGAAAAACCTCTGTATACTTCTTTATTCTGTACTTAACATGGCACCATTTGTGAATTTCCTAATTAGAAAACTATGGTTAAAACAAGTCATGTAAGAATCTAGTTTGTATGTATCTATATGTTCAGTTATAAATATTTGGCCATTTTTTTAGCATGATCAGCTAAAAATGAAATTATTTTCTTAATTCAGCTTTTCTTGGGTTGGGTAGAATTAGTGATAGAAAGTAAGAAAAATATGCAATTTTTACAATGGAAGAGATAAGTCTTAAATATTTAAATCTTAAATATTTTGTTTCCGTAGGGAATGCTTATTAAATTCAATTGATGGGTCTTTTTGGGAAGTCTATTTAGTAAACTAATTGCCCATTGTTATCATAGCAATGGAGATACAGTTGACAGCTTAAGCAATGTTACAACAGCATGCTAGAGATTTCAAACTATGCTGTTTTCTGCAAACAACAAAACATCCCCACGGCACCTTAAAATTGAACAAATTCATTAGCTTTAATGAAAATAGTTATGATATATGAATAGTTATGAAATGGTATAGCATTATTCCATAGAATAAGAGCCAACCTCCACTGTACAGAGGAGAACTAGCGTATTATGTAAGGATAATTGCAACTCTGTAGTAAAAACTGGTCTCCCATCAATAGTGTATACAAATCAATTACAAAAACCATACAGGATGAACCTTATGAATAAAATTGTCAAAGTGAAACACTATGTTAAATATCAATGCAAATGAACACAAGTATACTGTGTATCACTTTATGTAACAAATATACAGTACATGCAAAACACTGCTGAGGAGAGGGAGAAATGAGAGTACTATTGATGTCTATAAATATCTGACACATGTTATATTCAAAATTGTGAATCTCAAACATTTATACAATTTCATTCATATCACTTTGTTAATTACTCAGCCTTGAACTTACAGCAGTTTGTTAAAGGACCATTCAAAGTTACAACAGAACTGAAAAAGTGACTTAGGACTATTTTTCACACAGATGAATGTTGCAGCATCCCCACAGTGATCAACATTCAGATTCTTGGCAACTGACTTATATTTATGATCGTTGCAGTGTCTCAGGGTCATGTGATCACCTTTTGCAATCTTCTGACAAGCAAAGTCAATGGGGAAGTCAGATTCACTTAACAACCATGTTACTAACTTAACAACTGCAGTGATTCATTCAATAACTGTCTCAGGAAAGGTTGTAAAAGGGGGGGGAAATGACTTAACAAATGTCTCACTTAGCAAATAGAAATTTGTGTTTGTAAGTCAAGCTACTGCAACATACTCTTTTCATATCAATAATCAATTGAAGTACTATTACTGTAGTCAATTCAATCTTCCAACTAATGAAAAATTGTAAGCTAAATATGACCTGCAAAATATTTCTGAAATACCCTCCCCTCAATTAACAAAGCGTAATGTATTTCTGAACTGGATTAAATTTAAAAACAATGATCAAAAACAGACTGCAGATATTTAAGAAGTTCTGAAGAAATGGGAAATCTATGAATTGATTCATATATGCATCATTATCTGATCATTGAAGCATAAGACATCTTGAGTGAGAAAACCATTACCAATATTTTTTGTGCAGATTAGGTTTTCATATTATCTCAGATCTCTGTAAGGTGATCTGAAAGCAGCTGATCTGAATGCAATTTTAAATGTATATCTTTGAGGGGAGTAGAAATTACACCTCCTGATGTTGAAGAACTGAAGTCTTTTGGTGCACTCATACATACTGTATTTTTCCGAGTATAAGATGATACTTTTTCTTAAATATATTTACCTAAAAAAGAGGGACGGCTTATACATGAAGAGTCAAAAGAAGCTAACGTTGTATGTAAATAAGGCATGTCAGAATATTCATGAGCTGGAATGTTGCATAGTAACAGATCAGCTAATGAGGAATGTTTGAAAACTGAAATAAAAAGGGTGTGACTTAGCTTCTTCTTCTGCTCTCACTTTGTCTCTGTCTGCTTTTGCCCGTAACTCTCTGCCATGGTAGAAGAACTATTTGGTTTTGCATTCGTGTCTCATATGTTATTATATGTATAAAGAGAAGTTAATAAATCCTGCTGCATCAGTTACCTGTCTGTGCTTTTTGGATTTTATTTCTGCAAAAAAATCTAATAAAGCATCCTATACATAGGGGCATCTTATAGATGAAAAAATATGGTAGATTTTGGAGAGAATCTAAACCAATTGAGAAAAGATCGTGATATTTCTTCTGAGATGCTTTGTAGTCTGAATCAGGTATCTAAAATGTACAGTAGAACTCTTCAGATTAGACTGTCTATCAAAATCACAAGTTGTCTAACTTGTGGAGTTTGAAAACACAATGGACATTATATTCATAAGAGCATACTAAATCATATTTAGAAGTATCTCATTCAATATTCTATTACTACTGGGTCAAACTGATGTCACAATGAATGCAATAGCACCTTCCCACTCACAATCACAAGCAACAGGCAGAGAGATATTTGTTATCTTTCAATATTGGAAGTAATGGATAGCTATAATGACTAATATTCAATAATATTTTTGTCCTTCATAAATTTGTCTATTCTCATTTGAACTCTATGCATCTATGGTCAATGTAATATTAATGCATAACAGTGCTGTGTGAAATATGTGTGTATGTGTATAATTTAATGAAAATATATATGTTATTTCATTGTTTCTATCACTCAGTTTCACTAGATATTATGAGATCTAGCATTATGAAAATTTTTTCATCTATATTAGTATGCCAAACATATTTCTATACATTTTCCTTATACTCTTCTCTCATTAAAAAATTCAACACTTGAAAAATAATGCTCATTTCTTTCTAATTTGATATTTTATTCACTTCTTCCACCTCTATTGCAGCTATATTCACACCTTGCCTTAAAGTGTAATAAGGTTTGCTGGATTTTAGTTTGATGCTATGTTAATATTCTCAACATGAACAACTAAGGTACCCCATAAGGAGGAAATCAATGTAGAAGAAAAAACAACCAGAAGCACAATCTGGCTATCACTTGTCCTTCTCATTCCAAGAAATGTTGTACTTGCTTTTTTAAATTATAAGATCTCTTCCAGTTTTAATCTTTTAAAAGCTTGACACTGCCCTGTCACATGGTCTTTTCATGAAGGGCTAGGAAAAACCACCCAGAAAATCATCCAGCAGTGATATAAATGCATCAAGGATTCAAATATCAAAAGAGACACTTACCACCTCCCCTCGATATTTTTTTAATTGAATTTTGCCATAGTTATGGTTATGATCTACCAAAACAAATTGTAGAACTAAGTGGATTTTTAGTCCACATATTCTTTGCATAAACTTTATTTTTGTCCTATTATATACCATTTTGCATTTCACATTCAGTTTCATTTGCTATTTGAATGCTATTCACTAAGCTTGAAGAAATTCATTTTTATTTCTCAAAATAATCAGCAACTTTAAACTCTCACTGTCATTCTTAATGTATGAAATGATCAGGCTGAGCCCGGAGAAGGAGTCAAACATGTCAAACATGTTGTCAAAGGTACATGCAATCTTAATGTCTTTTGAAAAACAGGTAACAAAGTGAGGTCAATTTCTTAAATCTGATTAATTTTAGTGAGGAAATATTGTGGTCACGTGGTAATAATTTCCACCTGACAGTGGAAGTGGAAGGGTTACTGAGCAAAAGTGTTCAGTGTTAGCAAGAATACATGGTTATTAATTCTCAAAATTAGTTATAAGATCTTTCAGGTCTGAAAATGTAACTCCAGAAATATTATTGTTATTACCAACAGCTAAAGCACTTTGTTTTGTTTGCTTTTAATTATGTACTTTCAAAGCACTATTCTATGACCTCCAAAGCATAAAATAATATTTCGGAAGATAAGCATGAGTTCAAAAGATATATAAATTACACATTTTTCAATACTCATTATATTCATGGATCAGAAAAGAATCTGAAAATTAAAACTGATTAATGATAATAATAATACAAAAAGATCCTTTGACATAAGTGATAGGCACGTTGACAATGGGAGAAATATGTAACAAAACTAGCATGAAAATCTCATTTTCCTATTACTTCATGAGATGTATAAATGCAAAGGAAGCTGGGATGCTCTCTGTTTGTTGTCAATACTTTGAAAAATGAACAGCATGCTGGGTAGGTAATTCTGCGACCTGAAGTTCACACGTCTTAAAATTGCTCAGATTGAGAAACACAGCTAATAGTTAATGTACAGTATATGGTATATAGAGATTACCTCAGAATACTGCATCTCCTCTATTCTAAGCCTCCTTCCTTCCTGGAACATAAGCTTATAGCAGAGCATCTGCAGGTCATCCTGTGCTTCCCAGTGTGTGCAACATGAGGAAAAACCAGAAACATACGGACAAAGAGATGCAACACATATACACCCATCCTGATTAGGCAACTAGAGGGACTGTATGCAGAGCAGGACCTCACAAGCACATGAATAAACAGACAGACAGACTCTTTCTATAAGCAAGTTCTGATGGCAAAGGGTTGGCAAGAATTCCAGAAATCAGATTCTGCATATTTTCTCTAGCTTACAGAAAGTAAGACAGGGGGTTTAATCTATCATTATATTAAAGAAAAGATCCAGTTTGGTGTAGTGGTTAAGTTATCGAGCTAGAAAGAAGGAAATTGGAAGTTCTAGTTTAGCCCTGATTCAGTCACTTTCCCCCAGCCCTAGGAAGGAGGCAAAAGGATAGCACAATGCCTCACATTTTCTTTGCTTCCCTTCTCTTCCCTTCCCTTGCCCTCACCAACCTTCCTTTATATAGAGCTTAACTTATTATTATTATTTTTAAAAGTCCAGTTATAAGATCACTGGAGTTTTTTTCAAAGCCTATTTATTGGACAGAGATAATATTATAAGTCTTCTTATAATAAAAAATAATACAGTTTGAATGATGTTTTCCACTCCCATCTTCCTTGCTTCCCCTCCTCCACATTATCCAGTAAGTCAACTCCCAATTGTACAGAATTATTTGACACCCTCAGCTTTAAATACACCCACCCGCATGCATACTCCCCCATCAGCACCTATGGAAGCTCTATGAAAACTTAATTGCTGCTGAGAGGCCAATTTAAATTGCTCATGAAGTGCATAGGAAAAGCAGGGTTAACACCACAGTTCCTCAGCAATGAACCATCTCTCTGTGTAGCAATTAGCCATTCAGTAATGTTAACAAGAACCATTGGATGCTTTATAAAACTGCTGTTGTTTTTAAAGCCCTACAGGGCCGTGATTTGAATCAGTAGAAGTGGAACATCATTTCTTCCCGCTTCATTCCCAAACAAGGGGAGATGTTTCTTAGAAATTATGATAAATCTCCATTCTTTTTACCTTTAGGAAAATAATTGAGAGTTCTCTCTTCAGCTGGATCTCTTTAATTGAATTAATAATACTATGAGTAATATATTTTTTTCTTGCAGATTTTTCCAGGGTGCTATTATATTGTATATTTAACAGATATTCATATGATCCCTAACTATTATACTAATGCCTGTCAAAAAAAATACATTTGTATATGCACTCTTTATCTCGGTTCAGGTATGATATCATTAGAAAAAAGTCTTCTTATATTAAAAATATTTGATGCTCCTTTCTGCATATGGAATTTAATCCACACCTTTACTGGAATTGAAGAATTCCCTGCCTTTCTAATTATATCTAGCAGGGGGAAACTGCAGCAAATCCTACACTTTGGGGAGATTTAGAGGTTGGATCAAGGAGACCTTGTTTTTCTGTTGTTGTGTTGATATTGTGGTTTGGTCTCCTGGAGAGATCAGTCTGACTCCCTTTTTGCTGATTTTGCAACAGCTAGTATATTTTTTTTGAGAGGGGGGAGTTGAGATGTGGGTTGCCATCTTTCATTCTTTTTCTATTTCTAAAGCATTGCTCTTTTTTTAATTTTTATATGGAGTTTCTTATATATTGCATTTTATGTACATCTCCAAGAATCATTTTTTATTACAATAGCATACAAACATTAAATAAACAAATAAATAATCTGATAGTACTTTTTAATAAAGATACTCTTTTGAAAGACTGCAGTAGGAAAGAGAAAAGGCAGGAAGAAAATGGTGGGAAAATTCAAAAAATACTATGGTGGGTCACATTCTTTGTATAGAAAATACTATAATTTGTTAAAGAAAACTTCCACTGTAATAGATGGAAGCAACAAATGAGTTTATTAACCTATGTCAGGAAAGACTATATGAAGCAAGAAATAGCTAAGAAAGGTTCATAAAAGTTGGCACATTATTGGGAAACTACATTAAAACTCGGTTTGCTTAAATAAAGTTTACATTTTGCAGTAATGCAGAAAAAATAAAAAAATAGATGTTTTACAAAAGAATGTACTGCAAATTGGAATTATTGTTATTTAAATTATATTTAAATATTATATTTAAATATTTGTGGAGAAATGCATTGAAAAGTTGTGAAACAGCTGTGGGCTTTCCATCGTTTTATAAAACTACTGCCCGAAACAAAATAAGTTAGTACTTATTATGTGAGTACATCGCTACAGACCAGATAGACACTGATCAGCACATCCCTAGGAAAAACAATTCAGTTGTGACTCTAGAAAGCCACAGTCACCATTACAATTATTGGACTGACTCAGCCTAATACAAGCTATTCCATTTAACAAATAGTTGAACCTAAAGACAGAAAGCATACAGATCCTTACTTACAGTACAAGAATAGGACAATTTATCTCTTGACTTCATAGCTTGATAAACTTTCCTGTCACTTACTATCAAGACCCAAAAAATAGCTGGGTTTAATTTCTGGTGCATTAATGAACATAGTAATGAAGATTTCTTGACAATAATATAGATACTGACTTTTTCAGGAATTCTTTTTCTTTTTCTTTTGCTAACTTGACCTACACAATATTTAACCACTAAACAGGGTTGATTTTATTTGACTTTTAATCACAGTTGTTAGTATTACATAGCAGAAAACCTTTAACGTAGGAGGTACAGATTTACTATTGAGCATAATTCCTTCTACATTGTGCATTTGTATATCAGAACTTCGACTAGCTTCCCCTTCTGCATAAAACTCTGTTTTGCAAGGGGTGCCAAATTTTCTTGAGATCTTGGACAGTCATTCAAAGTTCTGGGTCAGCTTATAAACTGAATTCTGAAAGAAGAGTAGCATCTTGATAAAGATGTATTATCTTTGCTACCATATTTCAGTAAGAAATTTACCTTGGTATACCCAATGATCAAAACTGCCAATTTTGTTTACGCTAAGCATAACATATAAGAAAAATGGAAATCTGAACAATAAAATGTGGTCAAATGAAACCAACCCCCTCTCTGTTTCACTCTAATATAGTGCAATAATTAGTATAATGTATTGGATTTATTCTTTGCCAATAACAGGATGCCTCTGAATGGGTCAAACTAACTGAGATGGATTCAGGTGGTTAGCAATTGCCTAATTGTCCTTAAAAATAACAAAATTTGGGGGAAAGGGGCATTAATCCTCACTATCCCTGCTACTTGTACAAAAAGCATGCCATCTAATGCAAATAGTAATTATGGGGGACAAAAGAAAAGAAATTTGAAATAGATAGGGAAACTTACTACTTTTGAAAGTGACTTAGAAAACTGCTAATTGCTTCAGTGGCATCTTATTCTCATACACAAGTTTTCAGAAGTCTTCCTGGCTTCTTTCCTGCCTCCAGTGACATGATGCATCATGTCTTACATTGGAATATTTTTCAAATTACACCCTACACAAATACACACAATTAAATATTGAACATCTTCCAATAAAGACATGACATGTTAATAAAACTTAATAATATTTTGCTTCATCCCCAAAGTCCTTGGCATGTAACTACATTGTAGGTGACTCAAGACTCTTTCTTCAGAATTTTGATCCAAATCAATAGAGTTTTTCTCCCCCTTTCTTTAGTACCAATTATACACTTGAAATGTATTGTTGTCCCAGCAGTAATAAAAGTAATGACAACGATATAGTTTATTGCTTGACTTCTAACCTTTTATTAGATGAATGCTGCAAGGGTAAAGCCAAAGCAAACTCCAGAGACCTGAATTAGATGAAAAACTGGTTTCTTTATACGGGTTAGGGAGATGACTTACTTTGTAAAAACAAACATACAACAGTGATATGTGAGTGATATATTTTATTTTATTACTATACATATATTACTATGATAATTACTGTTCCAATGTATCATTGCTATTCTATTATTACCTATTATAGGTACCAATATAATGTCCTCAATACTATTATTAGTATGCATCAACATTTCTTTCTTAAGCCTGTTCTATCTTCCCCTCCTGATGTTTCTTCTTTTTCAGTTAATGGCCAACATGTACATCTCATGCACATTTTTGCACTATACTTTGTCTTGCTGGGCCTCTATTTATATCATCATCATCATCATCATCATTGTCAGAGCACCCCTGGCTTGTAACCAATGTTGGCTACAAACAGGTTCCTTGGGTACAAGGATGGTGCGCAGGAC
>JANHFO010003926.1:293313-304214 GCA_032468095.1 Pareas carinatus
CATATTTATACAAATGATCATGATTATGCATATATATATACAAATGATCATGATTATGCTTATATATTCAAATGACTATGAATGTATCTTTGATTGTAATCATAGTTGTTTATTGTATGTATGTAGATATAGAGCATATACACCGGAGACAAATTCCTTGTGTGTCGTGACACACTTGGCAAATTAAATTCTGATTCTGATTATGGTTTCATTTGTCCAACTGTGAGTAGCTGCGATTATAAACCAGGATCCCTTAATTGGGTCTGTCCTAAAATTCTGCCAATTAAGGCAATAGATTTTTTTATGGGATGATGAATCATAACTAGAGTTACAACCATTTATATAGCCTCTCTTTGTGGTACATGTGGTCTTTGCATATGGTAATGCACAATGCACTGACTTTACCAAACACTATTGTGGACATAGTTCTATAGAGATCACAGTTTTCCTCTCTTTTTCCACACTGTCTTGTGTAGGTCATCCTGCATTTCATGGTCGGTTCTCCTAGTGCAGCGGTGAGTCAGGACCTAGCCCAACTGCTGATTGAAGCTGGCCTGATGAAGAGGTAAGTGTCACACAGAGAGACAAACCTGTAAATTTTCCAGTCGTAAAATAGCGGTCTAAGAACAGTCTAAGAACAGTTGAGAATCCTCAGATTTGACATTAGGAGAAAAAGGACCTGTGTTTATAAAGACAAGGGTTGTATTCAGGCAATATGTTTGCCCTCTTATCAAGATTTATTACAGAAGTTCTCAAATTATGAGTTAAGATCTTCCTAGGGGAAGAGTGCCCGGACGAGTGGCAATTAATGAGTCGCAACTCATGACGTCATCGCCTGGCACCGTTACTCTCTGAGCATGCACATAGCCCTGTGATGTCATCACCCTATGCCACTACTATCTTACTGAGCATGTGCATGACCTCATGACATCATTGCCTGACGCTGCTACTCCTTTCTGAGTATGCTCGGCTTTTTTTTAACTCCTGGTCAGGCTTGTCTAGATCAAGGGTCTCAAACTTGGCAACTTTAAGACTTGTGTACTTCAACTCCCAGAATTCCCCAGTCAGCCATGAATTCGCAGCCGTGAATTTGGAGACCCCTGGTCTAGGTAAAGTGAGGAGACTGGTGTTTTGGATGCAGAGAGCAAGAATCCTTGTAACATTTAGATTTTTAATTTTAAAATGTCAGATTTAAAAATTAGCATATTTATTTCTTGCCCAACCAGGACTTTTATTCATGGGGTGGCTGCACAAATTCAACAGCTACTGTAGGAGGTCCCAGGATTACAGAAACTGAGTGCAACAAACACTGAGTACATTTGAGGGGGGGTTGGACAACATACTGAGTCATGAATTCGATGCCCAGGTTACTTTTGCAAACAATTGTAGGCTCATGTGTCATGTATGGAGGATAATCGATGTGTTACATTGCCATAACTCATGTCCCTGAGAACAAGAGATGGTGGAACTCCAACAGATGACAGGATGACTGGCATAAGGGAAAGATGTGATGAACCACAATTAGTATGGACACACATATATACCAGTGCAATGTATGGAAACTAATCAAGGAGCCATCCAACCTAGAAATAAGGAGAAATCTCCTGACAGTTAGAACAGCCAACCAGTGGGTGCTCCATCCAGACGTTGTGGGTGCTCCATCCGTGGAGATTCTTAAGGAGAGAGTGGACAATCATTTGTCTGAAATGGTCTAGTCCAGTAGTTGCCAACTTGGGCTGCCAGAAAATTTTGGTGGTTCACAGGAAAATCTGGAGCTTGTTTGAATTTTTTTGTATAGTTGTATGTTTCCTCTGTGTGTGTCTGTCTCTGTCTCTCACTCTGTGTGTGTGTCTCTCATTCTCTCTGACTCATTCTCTCTCTCTCTCTCTCTCTCTCTCTCTCTCTCTCTCTCTCTCTCTCTCTCTCATTCTCTGTGTTTGTATCTGTCTGTCTCTCTCTCTGTCTCTCTTTCTCTCAAGCAGGAACAAATATCACACTAAAATGTGTAATACTTAAAGAGACTTCAATTATTTTGTAATAATTAAAATAATTTTAATAATTGTGCTACAATTAAACAGCCTTTAAATATTTTGTTATGATTAAATAAGCATTTATGATTTTGTTATAGTTAAATAATCTTTTTTAATTTTATTATATTAAATAGGTGCCTTTTATATTAATAAAATGGAAGTTCTCCTATCATTTTATAAATGTATTTATCTTTTTAAAAAATCCTATTAGTGGTCCGCGTGATTTAAAATTATGAATTTAGTGGTCCCTGAGGTCCAAAAGGTTGGCGACCCCTGGCCTAGGCGGTCTCCTGCTTGAGCAGAGGGTTAGACTAGAAGATCTCCAAGGTTCCTCCCAACTCTGTTATTCTGTCAGGCATAAATACTTCGATGATGGCAGGATATGGAGCACATCAGTCTCCTGTAGCATCAGGGAACAGGGCCCACCATCAGTGTGAACTCCGTGGAAATTGGGTACAACTTTGCAGGACCGAGATGGAATTTTTCTTTTCTGAACTTTTTTCCTTGGATTACTCCTCTTCTTCCCAGTAGTGAGCCTGGGGAACCTCCTTGCATCACATCCTCTGGCTTCCAGTTTCTGTTGCTGGATACTTCATCACAGCTGTGGTACTTCATGCTCCAGTATCTCCAGTCAGCAGAGGTGAGGAGAAACGGTGACTTGACTGCCTGTCATCTCAATTCTGATTATTATCTCCATTTCTTGTTTCTGCTTCTAACTCCTTTTTTTCCACCCCTTTTTTGCATCACTCTACAGACTCGGGGCATGGACTTGGTGGAGATTCTTTCCTTCCTCTTTCAGCTCAGCTTCTCCACACTTGGCAAGGTGAGAATGGTAGAAGGAATTCAGTTTATTTATTTATTATTTTATTATTTAGACGTACTTACCGTTTAACAGTGCTTTACAGCACTCTCTAAGCGGTTTACATGGTCAGCCTATTGCCCCCAACAATCTGGGTCCTCATTTTACCGACCTCGGAAGGATGGAAGGCTGAGTCAACCTTGAGCCAGTGGGACTCGAACTGCTGAACTTTTGAGGGCTAATGGCAGATGGCAGTCAGCAGAAATAGCCTGCAGTACTGCTTTTATCCACTGCACCATCCTGGCTCCCTACATTTGATGACTCTTGCCTTACTTCCCAATGTGAGTCGGTTGACTATTTATAGCAATTCAACTACTGTTCCTTAAGCGTTGACTAATCAAAACGTTCATGCAACATGCCTGCCTGTAAACAAACTATTTTCCGATTTCTTTATTCTCAGGATTATTCTGTGGAAGGAATGAGTGATTCTCTCCTAAATTTCCTTCAGCATCTTCGGGAATTTGGCCTGGTGTTTCAAAGAAAGGTACAAAACAGGAAGGGATTATGTGAGGAGCTGAGTTAGAGTTTTTAAAAAGACAAATTGTCTGGTGTTAGAGGTATTAAGGATTTCATCAAGGGTCTGGAACTTGTGAACTAAAATTGTTGATTTGTCTTCTGAAAGATGACCTTCAGACAGCTCTGAACCTGCCAGAAACTTGTTGCTAATGTCTATCCTTCTGTCTTTACAGAGAAAATCCAGGCGTTATTATCCCACCCGTTTAGCTATTAATCTTTCCGCCGGCATCTCAGGTACCACTGTGGATACCCATAACCATGGCTTCATTGTGGTGGAGACCAACTACAGGATCTATGCATACACAGGTCTGAAACCGCACTGATTTCCATCCTTTATAGGCTCTTTCCTCTTCTGATAATTGAAAATTGGGAATCAATGCTTCCAACCCAATTTTTAAAAATTCTCTTGGTTGTATAACCCAAAGCCACTGAGATTTTGCTTTACTGATTGGGGGAAAGAGTATTTAGCCATGGCAGCTTTCTTCATCTGACATGGGGCAATATTTCTCAATTTGTCTGCTATCCTGATATAATTCAACTTCTGAAAGAAAATGCGGGGGCCGCCCCATTAAATACCCACACTTTCCTTGCTAGGTTTTTGCCTTTAAGAGCATTCTTTGAAAATATTTACCTTCCATCCCTCTGTTTGAAATGGCATCTTTTAGATCACATATGTGAAACAGGTGGCCCATGGGCCAGATACGGCCCTTGAATTGCCTGTATCCGGCCATGGGTCGGACATGGCGAGTAGGCGCTCCCTGGAGGTGGGGGCGATGGCACAGGTAGAGGATCTTCAGTTGCGGGGGGGCCATCAGTGGCCATGGGGATTGGCGAGGGCTGCGGCAGGGGGCCACAGTGGGGCCTGGGGGGGGTCTTTGAGGATTGCAGAGGGCACAGGAGGGTTGACGGGAGTCTCTGGTGGGGAGAGGGGTGGCCTGCAATGACAGTGGGTTTGACATCCCTGTTTTAGATTAAATTTTGTACCAAAAGATGTAATCCAAAATTAAGTATTAATTTGCCCCCTGGGGAGGGTGGCAATGCTGGCTGAGAAATTCTGGAAGTTGTAGTCCACACATCTTACAATCCCCTATGTCAGTGATGGCGAACCTATGGCACACATGCCACAGTGGACACGCAGAACCCTCTGCTGGCATGTCAGCCAAATCGCCCCAGCATCACCCCAGAGCCGAACATGCTTAGAAAAGAGTAATGGAACCAGGTAATGACATCATGGGGTCATGCACATGCTGAAAAAGAGAGTTGTGACGCCAGACAATGATGTCACGAGCCGCGACTCATTAGTCATGACTTATCCAGCCACTCAGGGTCTAAAAGGTTAGCCATCACGGCCTAGGTTGAGAAACACTGATCTATTTAAAAGACAGCAGACTGGGGAAGGCTTCTCGGCTCTTTTAAAGCAATAATTTCTGAAACTCAGCCACTTTTAAGATGTTTGGACTTTAACTCCCAGAATTTCTCACCCAAGCTTCACTGGCTGTGGAAATCTGGGAGTTGAAGTCCCCCACATTTCAAAGTGGCTGAGCTGCAGAAACCCTTGTCTTAAAACGTCGCATATCCCTCTCTCTGTGCTTACTTCCAGATTCAGAACTACAGATTGCACTAATTGCCCTCTTCTCTGAGATGCTGTATCGCTTCCCTAACTTGGTGGTGGCACAGGTCACTAGGGAGAGCACCCAGCAGGCCATTGCCAATGGCATCACTGCTGATCAGGTGAGGATAGGTTTAAAGGGGGCGTTGGAGCGGTTTCTTTGCTTCTCTCTGCTGGCTGGGTGGGAACTCAAACTTTAATGATGAAGTCCCAAATAAAATGTGCCGCGGTTCATTATTCCTCTTTGGCTACAGATCATTCATTTCCTACGGACGCGAGCTCATGCCGTG
The DNA here is from genome assembly GCA_032468095.1 of Pareas carinatus. Lineage (NCBI taxonomy): Eukaryota > Metazoa > Chordata > Lepidosauria > Squamata > Pareidae > Pareas > Pareas carinatus. Next base: position 298,618 of record JANHFO010003926.1, read on the forward strand.
ATGCTGAAACAGGTGAGGAAATAGCTAGAGGAGATGAAGGGAGCAAACCTGGGGGGGATTAGGGCATCTAGAACCAGTTACCTCCAGAGATCTGGACCATCCCCACCCTAACGGCCTTCCGAAACGCCTTGAAGACCTGGCTGTTCCGGCAGGCATGGGACCGTTGATCTCGCCAGGCGATTTGGTGAGATCTGGCCATGAATGGTGCGTGAATGTATTTTAAAGTCTTTTAGATGTTTTTTAAATATTGTTTTATTGTTGATTTGTTGTGAGCCGCCCTGAGTCCTAGAAGAGGGGCGGCATACAAATACAACAAAATAAATAAATAATAAATAAATCCAGGAAAAATGTTGCTTGAGCATGTTCAGCTTTTTCCCTGTGTAAGATTGCGAGTTTCTTGGTGACGTTTCGGTGAGGTCTCACTCACCATCTTCAGGCTGGTGCCTCTGGCCTGTTTCAATTTGAGCATCCAAGAAACTCGCAATCTTACACGGGAAAAAACCCGAACATGCTCATACCTAAAAATAAATTCTGATTCTGATTCTGATATAAATAAGATCAGTAATAGCAAATGCAAGAGGACCAGTTTGGTGTAGGGGTAAAAGCGTTCCAGTTAGAAACTGGAACACTGTGAGTTCTAGTTTCACCTTAGGCACAAAATCACTGTGCAACCTTGGCCAATCACTTGCTCTGAGCCCTAGGAAAGAGGCAATGGCAAACCACTTCAGAAAAATCTTGCCAAGAAAACTGCTACCCAGGCAGCCTCCAAGAAATGAAATCAATTGAACAACAACAACAGCAACAAAAATTAAATGCACTGCCCTTGGTCAAATATGCAAAGAACAAAAAAGAGGGGGGAGGGAAATTAACCCGAAGGAAACTTTCTATGACCTAAAATACAGTCACTGTGTCCCACAGCAAAAGTTCAATGTCCTTTCCTTGCGTCATGTATAAAAGAGTTTGACCTCCAGACAAATAAATGTGTTCAGCTGGACTGGGTTTCTTGAATATTTTGAGCACAGTAAAAAGCAAACCCGACTTTTTGCACTGTTCTAGTCAGTCAGCCAGTAGGAATGTTCGAAAGAGCACAGCTTTCTCTCCAGATTATAAAGCTACTCAAGGCCGTCAGTCTTGAGGAATCTTCTGGTGGGTCTCTGACTGTGGCAAGCTTGTGAAATGGACAGCAAAATTTGGTTCAATCAGATCCCTATTGTTGAGCCCCTCGACTGCTTAGCTGAGGTTTGTCGTGATGCGATAATATACTCCAGTTAAGAAACACAGGGCACCAGATTCCTGAACCTTTTCAGGGTCATTAAGCAGCTGTAAACATTATTACAAAAATAAACCAGAGATTTCATGCTTACATTTTAGCCCAGAGCTGGGTGTGCTAAGCAAGTGGTTTTGTTTTGTTGTTCTTTTTTTAAAAAAACAACACATAAATCTCTAACAATCAACGCTGGCGACATTTGAGCATCCAAACAAATTACCTCACAAATATTATCACACTGGGCAGGATAGAGGGAGGTTTATCTGCTGGATTATTAATAAATAAAATGTGTGGCAGTATGGCTGTCTCGTTCTTCTTTAATACATGGGTAGACAATGCTAAGAATTTACAGCAGAGTGGAAGGAGTTAAAATTTGGTAGATATAGACTCAGAAAAAAAGGGCCTATTTATCTTTAAAATCAACTGGTGCTCAGCTGGATTTTTGCTGTTGTTGTTCATTGCAAAAGCTGCCCTTCTCTGAAATTCTTAAGCTGATCCGTATTTGAACCTCAGATGAGATGAAGTTGCATGCTGCTGCCTAAGTTTTATCTTCCAGCACTGCTAGTAAAGGAAGAATAAACGGCAAGTAGGTCATATACTCCAATAATGATGGTGATATTAATGATTATGATCATGGCAGAGATGGATATAAATAAATCGGGAAGATAGGTAAAGCTATTGTTATAATGTAGTATCTGAGACAAAGGATTTCAAGATTTAAGAGTGGAATCAAGTTGTTGGGACCAACATTAAACTTTCTTAAAAAAAAGTCACTTGAGCTAATCAACAATTAGCTAATCGCTGACAAAACTCAGCATTATAAAGTTATTTTTTTTAATTTTGTGTAACAATCTGGTTCATTTCCATCACATCTCACATACAAATTCACCATATTCCCCAGCACTGCATATTGTAGGTGATAGTCAGTCATCTATACTGTAGGGTGTCAAGTAATCATACTTGAAAATTAAAAGAAAAATATTTTAAAAGCTGACAACATTTTTAGTTATTCTGCATTTCATAAGAATATCTCAATTACCAACGATATGACACTGCATACATAGTTGAAAGCAAGTAATAGATAAGGGCCAGAAAAGTTTAAGCCATCTGAAAAAGCTTAAGCCATACTCTTAAATACCAAATCCATCTTAAAGTTGTTGTCATTTGTTTTAAAAAAATATCTTGATCAGTGAAAAATAATCAAAACTGTAATCACAATAGCACCACCAAAATCTAACTTGGGAGTGATTTGAAGCAGTCATTGAATTAAAGCTGGAATTAGCACACAATCAGTGTTCAAGCAATAATGTGATTGATTGCCTTTTACATTTTCCATAATAATTTTATTAAGTTTATCAAAATATAAAATTTGAAAGAAAGTGAAAATAATAGGAAAAAGGGAAGAGAAAGAATGTAGGGTAAAGGGGGAAAATGTAAAGAAAAAATATAGACTTCCAACTCTTTTTGTAATAGGGTAGAGTAAGATAGAGGTAACATGACATCTCGACTTTTCACTTTTACATACTAATTTGTACAGCCATTTCTAATACCACAAACTTATCTAATCAGCAAGACTCAATGTTAATCTGATCATTGTTGCATTTTTGTGTAACTCAGAATGTTAAAGCTAGCCATCTATTTCTAGGGAAACCATTTGCTTTAATTGAAAACATTTGATTTCATGGAATTTTATCATCTATCATAAGGTACAATGTGAAATTCAAAAATGCAACAATGATCAGAAGCTGGTTGGATTGTGAAACTTGTGATATTTTGTTTGTAGTGTTACCTGTCAGGAACCTCAGCTCAACTGTAAACCATCAAATAAATACACAAACACTCCTAAACTGCAAGCATACAGTCAGATTAGGTGAGTTGGATTGTTGCCAGTTTGCTGGTTCAACAAAATAACATTTTGGCTGTTTCATCTCCTCAGGGTCTTAGTTCCCTTGCTCTTACTACTGCTTAGGTCAAATGCTTGTACCTGGTGTTGAGAATTTTGGCATTCGTCCCATAACAAAAAAGAGTGGAACTTGCAAAGCCCATAAATTCCCTTTGACCTCAACTGTTGAAACATCTGTTGGGTTGAGTCACAAGCTGCTTGTTGGCCAAGTTTGTCAGCAACAATGCCTGTTGTGGATTATCTCTCTCGGTAGTAGGTGTCGGTGGAATAAATAGCTGTGTTTCAAAGGACAAAGCAATGTTTTTATAAACAAATCTGAAGGTGATACTCTACAACATGCTGGGAAAAATCGATGATAAAAAACAAAGGTGATATATCTAATTTGGGATCCTTGTAGATATGCGTATATGTGATAATGATGAGGGCTAAATCTTAATAAAACATATGTTCTAAAGATGTATATTAAAATTACATTCATAATTAGGTAAACAGATTTTTTTTTATTTTCTGGAGAACATTACATATTGAAAAGAGAACTGAATGTTCAACAATGGTTGTAGGACTTCAACGATTTTGGATGGGAGTGTTGACTGCTGACAACAGCCTGGATGAGTCCTTACAATTTTCTAGGAAAGATTTTCAGGTGATATGTCCTTGCCTTCTTCCTACAGTCAAGACAGAATGGACTAGAACTCACAGTTTCCTAGTTTCTAGCCTGAGGCCTTAACTACTACATCAAACAGGCTCCCCCAAGCTTGGCATCTGTCCAGGGCATTTGGGAAGATATATCCCAATTACCATATTGCTTTTTTTTGAAAAAAGGGAAGGGATTTATGCAAGATTTCCACTATTAATTTATACCCCTCAGCTATTCCTCCTGAACCCTTCTCCCATTCAGTTCTTGTTATATTGGGGCAGCTTGTTTTGAACCTCTTATACCAATTTGTTATCCTTGGCATCAAAGGACATGTTTAGCCCATTGCAAAGACTGAAATAAGATTCCATTGTAATATGACAATTCTGCTTTGACCAGATCCTTCTGCCTCATTGTTCCATTCCTGGGTATCTCCTTACATGTTCCTTAAGCTCTACATGTAGCACTTGATTTAAAAAGCATCATACATCCATGTGTTCTAAGTTAAAGACAAGGAACTCTATTGTGACGATACAGTAGGACTAAGAGCAAACAAGCAAGATTAGCATGGACACAAAGATTAAAGCTTCATTTCTCAATGTCACCACCATCAATCCAAGTTGCAATCCTCTGCACTGGCATTATTTTTTTATATCAATATAAGCCAGGAGGTCTGCTCATGGATCTCCCACTTCACAACTGTTTTATTTGCAAGGAGATAAGCTGGCAAATGCAGAATGGCACATCTCTTTGGCCCTAAAGGTGGGAGGGACATGTCTCTCTTTTCATTAGGAAGGAAAGATTCTCAGGAGGCCTTCGGTTTCAGCATGAGATCAAAGGACAAGCAGCTTTCCTTACCTCCAGAATCATTCTTCATTTCTGCCTTCCTTGTGGACACCCTGCGGTTGTATATAAATATCCTTTTCAGAAATGAATTGGTTCAGAATTCCCAGGTTCAGACAGAAACCCAACTGAGGAAACAGAACCTTTCAAAAGCAGGCATAAAAAAGGGATGCGCTAAGTCATAATAACGTTGCCAAGATGGAGATGGATCAAGGGAGAAGGCAGAAGGAGCATGTAGGCCCAGGCAGCCATGGGGTATGTGTCTGTCTGTCCATCTATCTACCTATCTTCTAAAAAAAACAAACCTTGAGCATTTATTTCCTTCTCGCAAACTTTACCAAAGATCATTCACAAGTCTGTGGTACAGGTTTGCAAATGAAATAATAATTATATATGCAACGTGAAAGACATGGGAAGGTGTTCTCATTAAATGGCATTCAAGATATTCCCGCAAGAGGCAAGCTGTTTCATGGACAGTTGCCTTTTGCAATTGACTGGTGGGGATTATGTCAATGCTGACGGTGTCCAAGTGGTGTTCCAGGTGTTTTGGGACTGCACCCTAGGTGCCTATTACTATTGGTTCTATCTTGGTTTCCTTTCATCACAAGGGTTCCATATACTTCTCTGATACTGTTAAACTACCGCTGTTAACACCACTGAGGTCGTAATCAGTTAAATACATTCAGGAAGACAAAAATTAAGTTCTAAGACCTTATCCTGCTAAGCTTTCCATAAGGCAATAAAGTTGATGTAGCCTTGCTAGCATAATATTTACATTGTCCAGTGGTGAACTCTCTCCTATACTGTGCAACTGCACCTTGTTTCTAAAACTCTCACTCTGTCCAAATGGCTTTTCAGGACAGACGTTGCAAAAAATAGCAATGGGAGACAGTAAATCAAAAGACCAGATCCCTCAAAACAAAGAGAAAGATTCTTGCCCATTTGTCCTA
>JANHFO010003926.1:328304-339246 GCA_032468095.1 Pareas carinatus
GGTCTTGGAGGGATTGAGCCTGAGTCTATTGCACCCCATCCAGACCCGCACCGCCTCCAGGCACCGGGACATGACCTTGACGGCATCGTTGGGGTGGCCTGGGGTGGAGATGTATAGTTGGGTGTCATCAGCGTACTGGTGGTACTCCACCCCAAAGCCACAGATGATCTCACCCAGCGGCTTCATGTAGTTAGCCTGCAATACTCCATTCTAACCTCTGTGCCACCACAGCTCTTCAGGATAAGGAACAACCCTATACAGAAAACTAGGTGGGGTCTTCTAGAATCTTTTTTTTATGTCACTTCAAAACCTCTTCTAGAAGCTGATCAGAAAAGTTGGAAGAGGAATACCGCATAGGTCTATCTGTGCAGAAGCCAATTTCAGCCACTGGTACTAAGGACCTTAGGAGAATGTAAAGGTATGATACCATTTTACTTCACTTTTAAAAGAGGGAAAGTATCACTTCACCATACAAGATGGAAGAATGCTTCATAGAGGACTTTTTAAAAGCAAAACAGCTCTTCAAAGCTTTTCATAGGCAGCTGTAAGAGCTGTGATGGCGCAGTGGTTAGAATGCAGTATTGCAAGCTAATTCTGCCAACTGCCAGGAGTTCAATTCTCACCAGCTCAAGGTTGACTCAGTCTTCCATCCTTCTGAAGTTGGCAAAATGAGGATCCACATTTTGGGAGGAAATAGGCTGACTCTGTAAACCATTTAGAGAGGGCTGTAAAGCACTGTGAAGTCTAAGTGCTATTGCTATTGCTATACAAACGAAGGAGAGTTTTGTAAAAGAAAATATACACCCAAGCACACAGGCTACTTCTTAAGAGGATAAGTTCAAAAACATCTCCTGAAAAAAAATGTTTCAGGGAAAAGAAGCTTTTGAGAGAGATTTTGACACAATATGACTTGCTAGGATTATAGATCATATGCAATATAGAAGTGGCAGATATGATCAGGCCCTTTTATGTGATCTTCAGAAATCCATCCTAATTTTATGCTGGGTTGGTTGAAAATATTCCACTTTTTTCACATGTAATATACTTGAAAACTGTAGCGAATCCACAAATTCACTCCCAAAACTGGGAAAAGAAATAGGCAGCCTTAGTCCTGCTGACATCTTACTTTGCACCCTTACCCCGTCTACCTTTCCATTCCTCATGTTCATCAACAATGACAGTGCAATCCACAGCTGACTATAGAACATCTACTTTAACTCAACGGTCAATGTCCATAGCCAAAGGTCTCTGGGTTCTGGTGCAAGCCCCTTAATTCCATTTGAACTTATGAGTCCCTCCCCTGCCCCAAACACGTGGCACTCATAAAATCAAGGAAAGATTAAAGCAAAGAAAGCCTAGAAGAGCATATTGCCCCTTGGTTGCATTATGGGCTAATAAAAAAGACTCCAAAGATACAGGCTAGATTATATTTCTCAAGCAGATACTTTAGTAGGAATGGTTTGACTTTTAACCTGGACACATATGCCAATGGCAAGACAAACTCAAGGGACTAACAAAAAAGAATGTGTGTTCACAGCTGTACAGTACACCAATACAGATTACATGTTTTCAGGGTTGCGGCCACAACAGAATGCTAATTAACATACTGGAGTGATGAGAACGGCTGTAAGGCCCTTATTGTTCCATTATTCCATGCAGCCCAGCTGCCTTTGTTTATTTCACTTATCCTCTCGTGCCACAGGTTTTCACTCCAAAAATACTATCCCAATACAATGTTAATATTTAAAAAACAAAGAGGTGGCAGATTGTCATTTCTGTGTCAGTCTCAAACTGCAGAACTGTTAAGCTGTTCGGGGTGCAGTATTTAGAAATAATTTAACAGCCATATTCTGACACTGCCTGCATTCTAACGTAATGGCTGAGTATGCCAAGCAAGCAAATGTATAACTATCCTGACATCACTTATGAGGTTTAGATTGGTCAGTTAATGGAAGTCTTTACCAAAATCAATACCATAACAGCTTCTTGAAATGAATGCTTTTTTCTTTTTTTTTACACAGAGCACTAGGAACAATAAGTACTGAAATATACTACCTTTACATAAACACAAAGGGATTGGACTTTGAAATTAAAAAGCAATTATACAGATTTTAGGGAGCTTCATTTCCCCCCTTTCTTTGGCAAAGTCATGTTCAGTTGCTTATTAAAGACTAGCTTTTTGTACCCAAGCTCCGCCACGGATTTTGTATAATTCTGCGGAGCTCGCCCACCCAGCGGAGGCTTCTCCCTCATTCAGCCTCCCCTCCCCAGCTGAGGCTTCTCCCGCTGGCTTCGGCCTCTCCCACTCAGGCCGCCGGCATGGAAAAGCAGAGTCCTTTGGCACCTCCCTCCTCCCAGTGGAGGCTTCTCTCGCCAGCTTTGGCTTCTCCTACCCAGACCACCAGCATGGAGAAACAGAAGCCTCAGGCAGCCTCCCCCATCCAGTGGAGGCTTTGTAGGCTGGGAGAAACTCTGTGCATGTGCAGTGGCTTCCTTGAACTCCGCCGATCAGCTAGAGTCTCTCAGGGAACTCACCGCATGTGCAGCGGCTTCCTTGTTTGCATTTTGCCAAAAATTGTAAATAGCTCTGTTAAAAAATAATATTTTGAAAAATCCTTTCTTAGTAAGCGCCTACATGGCAATACAAAGGTATGCAGCCAGTTTCATCTTTGTAGTGTTAATGGTTTTAGAGATCTCTTGATGAGTCATACAATCAGTGAGTGAGTCGTTGTTGGATTATATATCTATAGATAAATAAACACTCATAAAATGAACAACACAGAATATTAATTGACAGCAAAGTCTATCTATGTCTTTCCTTGGCCTGGGGGAAAAATGCTGGATTTGACCAACTCCTTAGGTAAGAAGTAAGCAAGAGTTGAAAATTTGGGATGGTAAAATGTTATAGCAAACTGTAAAGGAAGACTTTCCAGCTGATGTCACATAACTATTTATGGGAGATGGGAAAAAGAACTGACAAAAATAAGGAGCAGCATCGAATTACATAAGAAACAGACCATTTCAGTTGCTTTGGATCCATTGAAACCTCACCTTATTTTCTCAAACAGGCAGTTCTGAACTTGAAGATTCTTGAGAATCCTGTTTGGTTCAACAGGAAATCTAGAACAGTTTAGAAATGTGCCACTACTAATTCTACAATCAACAATGAAATTATGGTCCAAAGATCACCCTTCATTACAAACTGACTTTTCCCTATCCAAGAAAATGTTCACACAACTCCTTTAAGAGTTGTTGTTTTTTTAAATCCACAAGTCAGCTCAAGAGATTTAGTAGGGAAGGATTTGCATACATTCCCAAAAGTATCTGACCATCACAGGGAAATGCCACTCTTCAAACTAACTAAACTAAACTTAATTAGTCAAGCTTAGAGAAGGACAACAGTATATTGAGAGAAACCTGCTATCCTTTCAAAATAGTCTTGGAGAATTTTTGTAATAGCTCTCTTTGATTTGAAAAGTAGTGTCAAGTATACTTGCCATTTGTTTATACACGTCCAACATACATATTTCAGCACAATAAATTAATGCTATAAAATGCAGCCCTACATCCTTTTTTATCTTACTGAATTTCTGGCAGAAACACATTAACAGTTTCATATAAGGGATTGTGAAGAACAGTTGTAGAAATTGGGCATGTCTAGTTTATTGAAAAGAAGGACTAGGGCTAATACAATAGCAGTGTTCCAATATCTAAGGGCCCACCACAAAGAAGAGGTGCTCAATCTATTCTCCAAAGCACCTGAAGGCAGGACAAGAAGAAATGAATGGAAACTAATCAAGGAGAGAAGCAACCTGGAACTAAGGAGAACTTTCCTGACAGTGAGAACAATTAATTAGTGGAATGGTTTGCCTTCAGAGATTGTGGGTGCTCCATCACTGGAGAGAGAGAAGAGATTGGACAGCCATTTGTCTAGAATGGTATAGGCTCTCCTGCTTGAGTGGGGGTTGGAGTAGAAGACCTCCATGGTCTCTTCCAACCCCGCTATTCTGTTATTATATTCTCTTATATGCTGAAAATATCATGGAAAATTATAGCTAGATACAGTGGACCAGCCACCATGGGCAATAATACATGTCCAGAAATTATAGCTTAAGTTATAAGAATTATAAATAGACAGCATCAGGTAGGAGAAGTTATTGGGACATCATTACACTGGCTTGAAGAAGTCAATGCATGAAATTATCCTAAAAGAGGAATGGGTACAATTGTCTATGATATATATATAGAGAGACTTTTAAATTGCATTACAATTTGAATAATAATTTAAGAGAGCATTGATAAATTAGTTTGGAATATTAATAGGTAGATATTCCTCTCTACTATTTCTTGCAAAATTCACTAATCAGTGGTATATGCTAAATTGATAAAGTACATTGAAAGTACCCAATAGGGTGAAGAACTAATATATCGCTCCTTTAAACATGCACTATACAGTAAAATACATACATACACATGCATACATATCTAGGTATTTTGAAAAACAGCAATGAATTGATTTCCATGTTCCAACAACCCAACAGAATCAAGCCATTTGCCTATCACAGGTGTGTAACTGTTTGATATGCCTCATTCTTCTAACTACGGCCATTTTCCCCACTGTGAATAGAATAGAGATGAACTTAATTGAATCCAGGCCATTGTATTTCAGACCTCCTATGACTTTATCCATATACTGCTAAAGTTTTCATTGTTATGACTTTTAACTGGGCAAAAAAGTGAATCATAGGGTAACTTTTTTTGAAACAAGGTACCTTAAATGGGCTAACTTACGAAATGTCTCTAAAATCCAAGACCCATGACTCCTGCGAGAATGAAATTTGAATCAGTTGTGGTTGCTTCAGTGCTAATGGCTGCTGCTATACTGCTGCTGTCGTCACGTGGTCTTCGTTTTCAAAATACTGTGACAGTTTCCCAGCCAGTCCCACAATCCCTTGCTCCCTCCACCATCCACTAGTAGTCACCTACTGCCTGCTGGAAGGGGAAGGGGAAAGGAAGGGGGAGATGGAAGGGAAAGGAAAGAAGGTTTCTGATACTCTGTGCCAAATCCCCACAAAGAAACTCAATGTGCAACCTGGCAGCAAGTCAGAGATCACTCCTGCTATCACTGCTTACTTCCCCTTTCATTTCTCTGTCTAGGAAATGAAATATCCCTGAAATGATGACCCAGTGAGGTAGGGGTTGTCTAGTATACCAATAATAATAAAATTAATTTTAGTAACACGACCTTTTAGAATGGTTTGCTTCTTTTAAACTACAATTCATTACACACATTACTCAATGACAGAACAAAACTCTTTATAATCTGTTAGCTTCCTAACTTCTATCAGAGATGCCTACTTTGTATTATACATGAACTGTAGTTTAGAGACCTGTAGTTTGAGACCAATGGTTGTGGGGAGTGAATTTAGAGCTCAAATTCTCTGGGGAATTATTTTGCCATCCTTTATATTTGTTTTCTTGCAACTCTGGGTCCATAATACTCTAAATCTCCCTATGATTTGACTATCATCACGCCAAGAACTGAGATACATAATCCAAGGCAGGGGTGTCAGCCCCACTGTCATTATGGGCCAGTGCCACTGCCACCACAGGCGACATGACTCACCTTCACCCTCCCTACCGTGACCCACTGTGACCCCTCTGATCCCCAATGACACCCCCCACATACACCCCAGACCCCAATGCAGACTCTCGCTGTGGCCCTTCTCAATCCCCCATGGCCACCAATGGCCCACCCACAGCTGAAGACCCCCCTACCCCTGTTGTTGCTCCCAGTTTGAGGGAAAGCCTCAATCACTGCCACGTCCGGCTCACAGGCTGGATACAGGCAATCCACGGGCCGTATCCAGCCCGTGGGCTGCCTGTTTAACATATGTGTTCTAAGGGGTCTTTGTGCACAACTGAGTTAACAGACAGTCATCACAAGGTGGTGGACTCTTGAACGATTTTTGAATTAAAATTTATCCTCCCATTTATCAATACTGTCCTGTAAATACATGATGCAGCTATGAAGTTTCATTCTTCCACGAGTTTGCTTTATGTTCCCCCTATAGACCACTTGCACTGCCGTAAAAGTCCTCTTGAATATGAAATTTTAAAAACCTTAAGGTAAGCTCTGCTTCTTCAGCATTTCATTCTGTTAAATTTCACAGCAACCTCCTGCCTCTGAAGCCAATTTAAGTACTCATTATTCATCTATCTGAACACAATTGGAGAGTATATTTTTAATCACCAGATCAAAGCATTATTTACTCTTGCATTGCAGATTGGATTGGCCAGCTGAATTCTGAGAAAATCCAGGATGCTACAGCTTTACTTAGTTTACTAGCATAAAGTGATGTTTAATTTTGTTTCCTAGTTACAGCCTCAGCCTACTTCCAGAATTGGCAGCATCTTGCCTTGAAGAAGAATGCATTCCCTACTTATACAGCAAATAGAAATGTAAGTAACTGGAGCCTCTCATGTCACACTGGGTTTATAAGAGGAAAAGCCAGTCCTGCCTCTTTTATGTAGCCTTCAAAGCACAGGTGTCTTCTCTGAGTCAGATGCTGGACATGGTTCAGTTTACTTCCTGGTTCATAATCAATTTATTGTTCTTTTATACTTCAGATACAAAATCCACAATATGGTACTAATCATACCAATATCATTTTTAACTCTCCATATTCATACAGATGGGATATATATATAGTCCTAGAAGAGCTGGTGCACAAGAGGCTTCAAGACATATACTGAACAGATTTCCATGCACACAAGAGCTTCATGTTCTACAGCACATATGTCAAACACAAGGCCCTTGGTCCGGCCTTGATTTCTGTTCTCAATACATTCTCAGTAACTCAATTAACTCAGTATCCAAAATGTTTATTTCCTGGGGGGACATTGGAACGGGCCCTTACAGAAAACGAACTCTGGAACAGGCCCTTATAGTGGCTCATGATGAAATTGAGTTTGACAGCCATGTTTTACAGGAAGGGTAGCAAAGGGAAAGGTTTTCCCTGACCAGTCATGTCGGACTCTACTGGGTGGTATTCATCTCTGTTTCTTAGCCGAGGGAGCCAGTATTGTCTAAAGACACTTCCATGGTCATATGGTGAACATAACCATATGCCAAGATGCATGGAATACCAAAGTGGTACCTATTTATCTACTCACATTTGCATGCTTTCAAACTGCTAGGTTGGCAGGAGCGGAGACAAGTAGCGGGAGTTTGCCCCATTGTGTGGCATTCAGGTCTTGAACTCAGACTGTCAGCTTTCCAGCTGACAAACTCAATGTCTAGAACTCTTAATACATGGTATTAGAGTTCTATTGGTAGAATGTCCGATGGGAACAAAAGCTTCTTGTAAATCAAAAGTTCTTTCCTTTGATTTGCACTCTGTGGCCACAAAAAGCACACTGTCTATTTATTAGAAGAACAAGGGTGGAACTGCCATAGCTGTATGCTACCCAGAGTCATCTTATTTATCACAACAATTATATGGCTACAGAGAGGATACCATTATCACAAAAGCACATATGGAACATGCCCATTTTGGAAAACTGCAACCCTTCGCTTTTAGCCCATGGAACTGGACAGCAAAAATGCATAGTAATAAACTGATTATGCCTGTAATCAATGGATATTTGTATAAATGCCAGACATAAGGCATAAGTGACTCCATGTGTTAATCACAAGTCAAGTGTTTATTTCAGCTTGCCTGCATGCAATGAGAGAAACAGAATTCAGTCTCACATCAGAATAAGGCACCGTTAAGAAGTCTTATGTAAACAGTTAATGAAGAAATGTTCAGAGATGAAATAAAAATTGAATGCATACGTCATATAATGTAAGCAAAGAGTAGGGACTTTTTTTTCTTGGCTGGGCTTCTGAGAGTATCCAAGATGTTCCCTAGTGGTCTTCAGCAAACATGCAATTATTTTGTTAAATAAAACACCCATCTCATTCCAGGTTTGGACTGGAAGCAATCCATTTTTAAATACAATCTATTCAATTCCAAAGTCTTACTACTTGCTAACTAACAGGGCAAATGAGATACTAATAACACCATAGTCTTGAGCCTCTGTTGGATTCAGTCAACAACCAGAAGCTAGATAGAGTTGGCCAGTGAGGCCTGGTGAGTGGCAGCTGGTTCAGCAGTATCAGCTGAAGGCAGAGACCACATTGGTCAGAATGGCTTCAGAAGAACAGCACATGGTGTGGTGGCAACCACCTGAACAGCATGTGCATAGCAATGTAGAAAGCAAAGGGAAGACTGCTACACTATATGTTTTCCAGGGACGTCACATTAGTGGTGGAAAAATCAAACAATGGCCCCAAAGAAGAATACCATAGCTTTAAAATCTGGGGGACTGGTTTGGACAAGACTCGGTGGCACTTTTCTGTGCGGCTGTCAGTGAAGATGGGATCGTCAACATGATCGCCAATGTTCGATGACAGATTTGTGCAACAACAACAAGAAGAAGAGTTGGCTAGTAGCTTTCAGTCCATCCATTCTTAGAGCTTGTTTCAATCCAAGATGGAAACCATGCTCCTGCATTCTATTTTATGCCATTGGTCATTGCTGAACATTTGCATCTAGACAATTAACAAGGCTCAATTGCTATTCCAGGAAAAATTGTGCAATGTGAAGCCACGGGTCAATTTTTCACAATCAGGGATTCTTTTTTTGATCCCACCTCTGTTTCTTGGATATCCCCCTCACCTTCCGTAGAGTCATTGCATCTTGCCAATGATTCCTATTTGTAAGAGATGGTTCCTGGACTGATAAAGATTCAGATAATGCTTAGGAAATAACCTATAAGAATGGCAAAAATGTTTAAAGAAACACCGGTTAAATATTGGAAATGTAACAGATATATAGGTACTTATTGCCCTATGTGGTGGACTTGTAAATATGCTAAAGAATATTGGAGGAGAATACATGACTGGTTAAGAGAAATATTAGGAATACAGATAGAAGTTAAATCTGAGGTTTTTTTATTAAGTATATATACATATATATATACATATGTTTTCGTAGATTTTCACAGGTACTTGTATGCAGGTCTAGCTGTGTTCGGGTCTTTTCCCATGTGAAGCCAGCGCGAAGCCAAAAGCACCAGCCTGAAGATGGTGAGTGGGATATCACGGAGATACTCTCAATCTTACATGGGAAAAGACCCAAATACACTTAGACCTACTTATATACATATATACATACATACATACACACACACACACACACACACACATAAACATGCACATACATATACATATACATATTAACGGCAGCAAGAATTTTTTTTGCATAAAATTGGAAAAAATAAGAACTACCACCAGAAAAAATAATAAAGAAAACGTTGAACTGTGCAGAAATGGACAGATTGACGAGGAGAATGAAAGAGAAAGAAGAATCAGACTATTTTTAAACTTGGAATTTGTTTTATATTTGGCTTGAAAAAAGAAAGGAGTGGGAATCATTTTTATTAGAAGACTAATAATATATATAATAATATATGTGATGATATTGGCACTGTTGAATTGTATAATCAATTGGTCGATTTAAGAGAAAATGCAAAAAAAGGAATTAACTGGTTGTAATTTATCAGGGAAAAGACCCAATTTTTCACCAAATCACAAGAAGAATATTAGAAATAAAATTTCAATGTACTCTGGGAAATATTTGTTGAATTTTAAAAGAGTTAGTTGGTGGAATTTTTGTGAACCCATTCTACACATCTGAATAAATCTGGCTAAAGAAAACTCTATAAGAATCATGATTACAAAGGAAATAATGTTTGGCTCTACACATCTGCTCAAAAGCGTAGCACCACGATTTTATGCCAAATATAAGGGATATTGTCAGTTTCCTCAATTGTGATCACCTCCCTACAAAAATGAAAGAAAAAACAAAAATGGTGATAGGGAAGATTTGTGCTTTTTTTTAATCCTAGCAATTAGTCAAATAAATGGAGCACTAGTCAGTTCACAAAGAACTTGAGGTATGAAAAAGACAGTTTTGGTGAAGTCCCTGGTAGGACGATATAAGGCTGCTTTATAAGATTGGATGGGCTAAAACCAACAGTCCAATGAATGTATCCTCAAATACTGTCCTTCTCAGTGATGAGTGTTTCCATATATATATACACAAGGGACATCTACCACAAAACCCTACAGTTCTTGAGAAATCAAAAAGAAAAAAGAGAAAGATTTCTGTTGAAGATCCTATAGTATAACCCAATCTTTCTGCAGATTTTGTTGTGACTTCCTTGGGTCATATTGACTGAGAATTCTGGAAGTTGAAATCCTCACATATATTGGAAAAAAATAGCTTGGGGAAAGTAGATAAAATATATTATCTGCCCTGGTGTTTCCCTGGAAGCACACTTCCCGTTCCATTTTCAATATCCTATATTTATCAAAGTGAGGAAGACAATGAAATTGCAATAATTACAGCAACAATGATTTTGTATTAGTGCGATAGTGATTTGTGGGATGGAAGTTCTGAAGAGCAGACATTAAACAATTAGTATTCACAACAACAGTACAAGTAAGAGATGTATAATTTACCAAGATTCCGCAGATGGGGGGAAAAACACACAAAAGAGTTACCTGCTATTTGCAAGTATAACCAGAGCATAAATTTCTACAACTTTGGTTACTTTTACATCTATGCAGCTTTTATGTGCAAATCTCTCAAAGAATAGACTGAGTGGCCTTATAGGGGAGATGGGTGGCAGAAAAATGTAATAAATAAATAAAATAAATAGAGTAAGAAGAGAAGACATACTGCATTCATATTTTACCGTTTTCCTTTTTCTTAAAAGAATAATTTGAGTAAACTAAATTTAACTTTACTATGTATTGTTTCAACAATAGTAGTGCAGTGGTTGAAATGAAGTATTGCATCCTACTCATCTTAATAAATCTGGCTAAAGA
>JANHFO010003926.1:390570-400604 GCA_032468095.1 Pareas carinatus
TCTAATGGTGTTTCTTGAGCAAAAAAGAAAGAGAGGGGGAGAGAGAGAGAGAATGAGAGAGAGGTCTTCCGAACAAAATAACGATAAATCCTGATTTAGATACATAAAGCTGCCAGTGATATCACATAATATCAGTGTTCTTTCTCA
Source organism: Pareas carinatus (assembly GCA_032468095.1). NCBI lineage: Eukaryota > Metazoa > Chordata > Lepidosauria > Squamata > Pareidae > Pareas > Pareas carinatus. Next base: position 390,718 of record JANHFO010003926.1, read on the forward strand.
CTCGATACCGACGTTTTCAAGATAAATGGTAAAACTGAGCTGGAAATCCATCTGGCCAGCTGCCTCGTCTAATGAATAACCCCACTTTGGCTCCTGCAATGTAAGCAGAAAGAGTCCTCAGCCCGCCGCTTTCGTCTGTCATGAATCTACAAGACAGCCAACATAATATCTAGGCGACAACACCGTGCTAACAGTGCAGTGACTTCCATTTTCGTTGCTTTCTATTGATTTTCACTTAATAACTAGCGAAATACTAAACGTCCGCCCTGAGTACCTAATAAATCCTGCCTGAGCTTTTTTATTGAGGAGAATTTAATAAAAACAACCGTCGCTTCGGAGGGATTTTTCTCCTGGAACGAACGTGGCAAGAGGTGGGTGGCACACGCAGGGCATGGGGGAGAGGGGGAAGGAGAACCTTTGGGTGTCGGCTCCGGAAGGTCCCTGTCCTTTGAAAGGGGGGTTGGAGAAGTCCAGGAGACTCGACAATGGACGGCTTACAGTTCAAAGGCAGCTTCGGAAGAACAATTTATCTATTTTTATTTTATTAGATTTTTATATCGCCCTTCTCCTCACGGACTCAGGGCGGTGTACAGCGAATTAAAACAACACAATCACAAACATTAAAATAGGTTAGAACAAAATATTAGGAGGCTGTATTAGATAAAGACTAAATATAAGACCAATTTATATTATTTTTAAATTCTTTCTTAAATTGTGTTGTATGTTTTAGGTGTTTTTTAAATGACTGGGTCCCTTCAGGGAGAAGGGCGGTATAAAAATTGAAACAAATAAATAAAATAAAAGTTTAAAACCAAATTAAAATCAGTTTATAATTATAAAAACAGTGGCTAAAAAGCGGGAGGAAGTAGGGGCCCGACTAGGCCAGTCCAGCTTGGGCGAATAGATGTGTCTTCAGGGCACGTAGGAAAGCACGGAGGTCGGATATGGTACGTATTTCTGGGGGGAGGTCATTCCAGAGGGTGGGGGCTGCCACGGAGAAGGCTCTCCCCCTGGGGGTCACCAGCTGACATTGTCTGGCCGACAGCACCTTGAGGAGGCCCTCTCTGTAGGAGAGGACGGGTCGGTGGGAGGTATTTGCTGGTAGAATGCAGTCCTGTAGATATCCAGGTCCTAATTGCCTGAACAAAACATTTTCTCTCCATTCTAAGGCCATTCCATCACAAGTGGGTTTACAACTTGTCCTAAGCCACGATCTGCTTATTTATACACTCCTGAAGGAGGAACAATTGGCTAGGCTTGCAAAGCACATTAAATCATAAACCATGATTAATGAGTTGCAATGACCAAGTTTAGGGCCACGAGTGAAACAAGCCAAAAACCTAACAAATCATACTATGACTTCGTGCAGTGTAAGAAAAAAAACAACAACAACAGAGAAATGAAAACCACCGGCACTTGGCGGCCAAGTTATCACTTGGGTTCTCGTGTTAATCTTCTTGTTCTCCTAAAAATGGCAACAGTACAGGGAGTTCTCAAGTTACGAACGCAATTAGGTTGCCAAGCGAAATGTTCACTAAATGAATTTTCCCCATTTTACAGCTTTTCTTGCCACGGTGGTTCAGTGGATCATTGCCTACATTAAGTTAGTGATGTGGTGGTTAAGTGAATCTGGCCTTTCCCAATGACCTGGCTTGTTTGGAGGTCGCAAAAGCTGATTACGTGACCCCAGGACACAGGAACCATCTTTAATATGAACCAAGGGTCTGAATTTTGATCACGCCACCATGGGGGAACGCTGCAAGGGTTGTAAGTGTGAAAAATGGTCATAAGTCGCTGTGTCCGATGCTGTTGAAACTTTTAATGCTAACTAAATGAAATTTTGTACGTTGGGGAACTACCTGCATTGTGCCTTCAATTCTAGTATTGTTTTGTCATTATCATTATTATTGTTGTTGTTCTTGTTGTTCTTGTTGTTATTTATTTAGTTGTACAGTTTACAGACTGAGTCAGCAAGAACAAAAACAGAATGAAAGACAGTTGATTCCATTGATGTCATGGTTAGAGATAGATAGGGGATTAAAACCAAACCAAGTTACTTCACAATACATTCTGTTTATCAGTATCCCAATTTAGGATCTCTTGTTCATGTCCTGTTTCCAAAGCCTTACTACCTGCATTGCTCCTTCAATTCTAGTATTGTTTTATCACTTGGACCATTAATTTGGGCCTCCACTGGAAATTCTACAGGCAGACCTCAAATTTACAGCCATGCATTTGGGGATTTTGATTCAAAGTTACAAGGGGGTGGTGGGGAAAAAATGGATTTACAACTAGTCCTTACATTTATGACCATCCCCATGGTCATGTGATCCATATTAGAGTGTTTGGTAATCAGCGTGTATTTACGATGTCCCTGGGGTGGGGAGGAATTTAACTGTGATTTATGACCATCCCAGTTGACTTCTGTGAAGTAAAGTCAACGGGGGAAACTGGACTCACTTAACAACTGCATGAATTACTTAACCACCATGGCCCCCCAAAAGAGTTCACAAATTCAGGCTTAACTCCTTTAAGAACCACCTTGCTTAGCGATGGCATTTCTGGTTTTAGTTGTGGTTGGAAGCCAAGGACTACCTACATTGGCATGAATGGAGACCAGTTACAACAGTAGTGGCGAATCTATGGCACGGGTGCTAGAAACGGCACTCAGAGCACTCTCTATGTGCACATGTGCCATCACCCCAGCACAAATTTATTTACTAGAAAGCCAGAAGAACGCCGGACTCCCCTCCCCCTCTCCACACATGCCTGAGTACATTTCTGACATCATCCGCCCTTCTGCCCAGCAGCCCAATGGGAACGCTTCCTCCCTCCCCTATCTGGCGTAAGGCGGGTGGCTCACATGTGGCACAGAGTCTGTGATGAAGGTGAGAGAGGAGAGAAGCTAGGTTGGATCAGTGAATAGCTTACAGAGGGCTGCAGAAGCTGGGGTAAGCTGCCGGGAGGCCCGTGGCGGACTACATGTGGGTCGCAGAAGCTGGGGCAGGATTCTGGAAGGCCTGTGATGAGCTCAGGTAGGTGGTGGGCAGGATGTAGGGGTGCAGGGGAGCGCCAACAGGGGAATGGGGGCACCGATGGGCACGAAGGGTACAGGGGGGCGCCCATGGCCATGGGGAGGGCATGTTGCCATGTGGTACTTTGAGGGAAATAAGTGGATTTTGGGTTACAGTTTGGGCATTCGGGCTCTAAACGGTTCTCCATCACTGAGTTACAATGACTTCAGATAGATAGATAGAATTTATTTATTGGCCAAGTGTGTCTAGACACACAAGGAATTTGTCTCCGGTGTACATGCTCAATGCTTACATACAGGCTACAATTGACAAACTGGTTACAATCATAAGGCTATAATTGACAAACAATGATTACAATCCTAAGATACATTCACTATCATAAAGTATATTCATCATGTCATGTACGTATTCAGTGCATTCATAATCATGAAGTATATTCATCACGTTATGAAGCACAATCGTCACGCCACAAAGCATTTCATCAAAAGAAGTGGAGAGAAAAGGAGTTTTACAACAGGATGGCAAGAGTGTATGTAAATCCCACTCCCATCTTTCCTTCCACTCTGAATGGGTTCAGCTTATTATACAGAAGGTTTTAGGCCACCGTGATGTCTGGGAATTCCACCCTGACTGACGTGTTTGTAGGAAAACAGAACCCGGATGTCATTTCTTCAATGATATGATGGACATCATATCATGATGATCCATATCATGATAATTGAGCCTTTCTCTCTGTTCTCCAGCAAATCAGGTTCCCAAGCCAGCGCCCTAACCGAGCACTGCGCATGGCCATTGGAAACAAGTGTTGGCTTTTCACTGGGATAAGTAAGAACTCACAGAAGAGAAAAAAGAGAAAGCCTTATTCTTCTTGTCAAATTTGAAAAAAAAAAACTCCAAAATGATTTACGTAAGAGAATGAGTGAGGCTGACACACCATCAATCCTGTGGCTTCCGCCTCCAAAGTCCCAGACAAGCAGAGTTTGCCAAACTCAAATGATCCACGATGCCATGTTGTAAGCAGGAATCCATGAAAGTCATAGCTGTGTAAAGAACTTCCCAACGAAATCAGCTGAGGGTATTAATTAAAACAAATCTCTCACTCTCTCTCTTGCGCGCGCGCACACACACACACAAACACCTTTACATGAATATTTTTGTACAAGGAATGTGAATTGTTGCTGCTGCCTTTTTCCAAGAAACAACATCTGGTGTGCCATACGGGTACACCACAAAAAAAGATCTAAGATGGTGCAGTTTGATTCATTACTTTGATTCTGGCCCATCCTTTTATGTTAAGATCATTCAATTTGTAGGGATTTTTTTTTATTGCTCCAGTCCATACCTGCATTAAGATGCATCTTGTCTTAAATGTGATTTTTATTTTCAATAAGCAGCAATCAGCCACTAACTGAGCTAAGCCATTAATTAGGTTTAAACCAACTTTCTCTCCAACAAACACAATGCAGACAAAACAGTGTCTTACATGAATCCAGACCTTCTATTAAGATTCAGTATGAAGGTTAGATCCAAGGCATGGAGTAGAGGTTGAAAGACATAAAGAACGGTTGCTGGAATTGGGTATGTCTAATTTAATGAAAAGAAGCACTAGGGGGGGTGACATGACTGCAGTCTTCAGGCATTTGAGGGGCTGCCACAAAGAAGAGGGAGTCAAGCTATTCTCCAAAGCACCAGGAGGAAAGTCAAGAAACCATGGATGGGAACAAATCAAGAAGAGAAGCCACCTGGAATGAAGGAGAAACTTCCTAACAGTGAGGATAATTAATCCATGGAATGACTTGCTTTCAGAAGTTGTGGATGCTCCATCACTGGAGATTAAGAAAAGACTGGACAGCCACTTGTCTGGAATGGCATAGGGCCTCCTGCTTGAGCAGAGGATTGGACAAGAAGACCTGCAAGTTCCCTCCCAGCTCTATTCTGATTGAAGGAATGATCAAGCAGAGTCCAAAGGAAGGGTCAAGTGCGTCATCAGTCTTGAGTCACTTTGCACCACAAGAGATCTAAGTCCAGCCCACCTTGAATTCCACTGACTTATATCAACCGCCTGTTTGCTTTGACTGTTAGTAGTTCTGATTCTTGAATGAAGCATTAGCATGCAATAAACCTACATTCATTTGAACGGCCTGGATGCTTGATTTCTTGTGCTTGACAACTAAACCGAAAAAAGTTATTATCAGTGCTTTGGCCATAAAAACTACCCCTGACTTTAATTATAATTACTTAAATCAGCTGAGTCCAGTGAAGGTTTCTTGAGGAGGGGCCGCACCACCGCCTCCTTCAAGATGGACAGGACGACACCCTCACCCAAGGAAGCATTCATAATGCCCTGGAGCCAGCCTCATGTCACCTCCCGAGAAGCCAGCACCAACCAGGAGGGGCATGGGTCCAGTAAACATGTGGTTGCCTTAAGTCGCCCCAGAATCCTGTCCATATTTAAAACGTGATCTCCTTTCCTGTTTCCTGTCAAGCAATGGAGCAAGAGAAGAACTCCCTTGGCAGAGAATTGGCATCCTGGGAGCAGGTGCTCAAGATTCTGAACTGTGAAGGGGGATTCAGCACTGATCACAAACGCCTGGGACATCAATAAGCATCCTGCACCAGTGGTACTCGCCTCGCAATCTTTTATTTATTTATTTATTTTGCAAACTGCTTTTCTGCAAACTGCCATGGGCTTATTCTCGGTGCCGTGTGGTGCACTACGTTTAAATGAGAGTGCTCCCAAGCTTCCGTGATAGTTTAATAAAACATATACTGGCTGTAATATTCCATTTATATTAGAAAACTATCATCCTTTGGTTTGAAAAATGACCTCTGGTTGGCAATTTGACTCTAAGCTTCATAGATTATAGTCCACTGTTGGTCATTTAGTCAGTCCACAGAGCAATACTTTTTCATAACAAGCTCAAACAGTCATCAGTATTTGGTAGGCTACTCACAAGCTGACGATAATGCAACACAACACATTCTATTATGCAGCTAAACAAAAGGAGTAACAACCAGAAGACACTCACACAGACAAAAAAGGAGTGCTTATCCCCAGAGTGCTGAGATTTGGGGAGGGGGGCACGTGGGATACATTGTTTTGTATATTTTCACAGATTTCTTCTGCCTTGAATGTGTTCAGCCCAAGATCTGAATTTGGCTAATGTCATTTGCCTTTGTATCTCCTTAAGTCTATTTTTATGCATTATAAGAAAAAAGTAGATCCTATTAGAAGCTGATCAAATTTAAGGAAATTAGAGAGATACCCTACAGTTATAAAATTTCAATTGCAATAATGGATTCAGGACTCAGCTTTGAAAAGGCACTTTCAGCCTGCCCTTGGAATAAGGAAGATTTTTTTTTTAAGTATTTCATTCACTATTGTTTTAGATCTGTTTGTGAAGGGTTATTTCAGCATCTAAGTGTTTGTATATGAATCATGAATCAATGCAGATGGGTGAGGGGGGGATATTTTGTTTTGTACTTATATGAATGGTCGTCAACTCCTACGTCTATCCATTAGAAAGACCTGCATTCCATTTCTGTCTACACCTAAATACACCTTCTACAGGCTTTGATGAAGCACGTCGGGATTCCTTAGCAGATGATATACAAATACTTCCTTGTACTGAGTCAGATTTAAAGGTCTACTGTAGATATGGAATGCCAGCACCCCAGAAACTTCCCATACAATCCATACACAATCCAAGGAGATTGAGTAACTGGATTCCCTGCCACCTCTGAAGTACCCTTGAGATGTGAAGGACAATTCCCGTGCTTCTTCTACCTTTAAGATGTAGCCACCAAAAAGATATTCAAATACAATAGGATCATTGGAACCTTTGGAATCAACACGGTTTAAGTATCAATTCAACAGAACAGAAGCAATTCAACAGAGCATTATCAGTTCAACAGAATATAGAAGAAGGCTATTGTTCCATTCTGCTTGCCCAGTCTCGTAGACATAGCTGTAAGCTGATGCATTATATCATGTTATACCAATGGGGTTTTATGTTTGCAAGCTGCTTGGAGTCATTCAAAGGAAGTAAGGTGGTCATATGCATTTTCTTAAATAAATAAGCCTTCTCCAACCTGAGTATCAATGTGCCTGTTTCTGCTTAAACCTTTGTGTTGGAAGGCAACTGCCATCTTGCCAATCTAACATGGCCAGAGGAGTTATGACAATGGATTTATAACTAGCCAGACAAATGCAGACTTGGGGAAGACTGCTGGTGTTGTGGGTGCTCCATCACTGGAGGCTTTCGAAAATAGACTGGACAACCATTTGACCAGGATGCTGTAAGATCTCCTGTCTAGAGCGGGGGGGTTGGACTAGAAGACCTCCAAGGAACCCTTCCAGCCCTGTGGTTCTATGATCCATTATCATGCTCAGATAAATAGTCTTAATTCATAATCTAGGGAAAATCGAGTGATAAGAAGGAAGAGCAAGACACAAGCCATGCCCTCCTCTCCTTGTGCTACACTGCCTGTCAGGCTTGCCCTTCTGGAAAAATGAAAAGCCTCCAAATGCACTAGCTAGAACAAGTCAACATTCAAACAGACAGGGAGGTGAGATGTAAAGCTGGCCAACCACACAGGTTAATATAATAGGATGGTTGGATGTGTGCCCTCAAGAAGGAGGCAGAACAGTTTCAATCACTATGTACCTCCAACGTATTGCCAAACCAGCATGCGATCCTCAAGGATAAAAAAAGATACCTGCTCATGTCACTCCTAATCCTTACCAATGCCATCTAGTCTCCATACTTTGAGTTATTGGCCATCCAAACCCCAAAAGTAATGCTAGAAGTTGACACTTGGATTTTCTGCTGTTAAGCCCGTGTTCTCCTCTTGAGATAAAGATTGTCCTTGCAAATCATGGAAATCCTGATGGTTGGTTCACTGTGTGTATCAGGTTTGGTGGAGAAGTGTTTCCAAGATGTCCCAAAGTGGCAAGCTGAAGAGGAAACAAGGACATAAACCTTGACCTCATGCAAAGGCTTAACATACAAAACAAAAGAGAGTATTTGTTCAGATATATTTAACATATAGACAGCTTTACTATGATGTGCAGAAGTTTCATAGCAAGATCTGAACCTAGAGGTTTTCCTGCCGAAATACCATCGTCTTCAATCAAAAACTTGATATCTCCTTTGGATACCTCTTTTAAGTTTCATCCCTAAATTAATATTAAAATTTTAGTGTGCAGAATGATATCTAGCTGAGGCAGATGACCCTTTATGTGAAAACTCAGCTGTGGATTTACATGCTTGTCTCATTAATACTATTGGAAAAATTGGATGATACAATTTTATGATTTAGGAAAAGAGCCTTTTAGTTTGAGAAGCAGCAATTTCCTTTTTAAAAAATGCATTTCATCTTTAGAGCAATAAAAAGTGGCATATATGTCCCATACCATAATGGATTAATTAAAGAATATTATGTTTATCCTAAGTCCTGACCAAGTTGTACATCTTCATAAATTACTCATAAAAATTAATGCATTTTCCAACACTCCATAATGAAATATCACCTATTTTTGCTATACCTGTTCAGAATAAATTGTTTCAGATTGGATTATTCTGAAGTACAATGAATAGAACTGGGAGAGGATGGGTGTGCTTTTAAGAGTTTCTGGAGCAATGTACCAAAATCGTAATCTTCTCACTGTATCTTTGAACTGTCATGTTATTTCCTCTGCTACCTCAAAGATGCTTTTCTAAAAGTCTCAAAAGTGCTTTTTCAAGTGGCAACTGTACTTTCTTTGTTTTTCCTTGAAGACATTTCACTTCACATCCAAGAGGCTTCTTCAGTTCTGACTGAAGGGTGGAGAATGGAAGGATTTATATTCCTTGCAGTCATCTGGAGGTTTATCTGTGTAGACATTGACTATCTATTATTTACAACAGGGCCCTTTCAGCAGTTCCAAGAAGGTTCCACATTCATTTGCACTATTCAGGTGATGCCCGAGGGCACAGATAAAACCTCCAAGGGGCCTCAGCGACTCTCAGAAAGAGTGCAAATGTCCACAGGACTGCGAGGAATATAAATCCTTCTATTCCTCCACCTTTTAGATAGAACTGAAGGAGCTTCTTCAATGAGAAGTGAAATGTCTTCAAAGAAAAACAAAGGAAGTCCAGTTGCTTCTTGAAAAGCACTTTCGGGAGAACGATGATCTTTATTTATCTTTATATATTTATAATCTTTATTTATCTTTATCTTTGTGTCTTCATAGGCACTTTTCTGAAGAGAAACTGGACTTTTTCCCTTGAAAATGTTTTGCTTCTCATCCAAGAAGCTTGGAGGACTGAAGAAGCTTTTTGGGTGAGAAGGGAAATGAAAAGAAAGATATCAAGAAAGTCCAGTTGCTTTTTAGAAAACCGCTTTTGAGACAATCATGATCTGCATGACTGGGAATCTCTATAGCCATATAATACCAAAGCATGCTGTTTTGGACTTCCAGTTTTCTGTTCTTGCTGAATGGGGCAAAGCAGCTGGGGCTCCGGCTGCCGTAGCTCTTTATTTCTTTGTTTGAGGGCCGATGATGGTCCTAGGTCATCCTGGAGGACTGACTGAAGAGGGAGTGCAGCGGGGGCACATATCAGGTGGCGGCTGACACTTCTGCCTTCACTGCTTTGATCCCTATTTGCCAGATGAAAGAACGGGTGCTCAGCGCAAGAGCATGGAGACGCCAAAACCAATACCAGGACGGAAGCAAAAAGGAGCTATAAAAAGATACAAACATCTAGTCTGGTAAGAAGAACTAATTTATTACTATAGTCCACTAAACAAAGACTCTGCAGGCCTGATTAAGAGAAGAAAATAAACAAACCTCTCCCAAAAAGAGTTTTT
>JANHFO010003926.1:463401-474332 GCA_032468095.1 Pareas carinatus
TTTTAACGGCGCTAAAGAAAAAACCATTTATTAATATTAACTGCTCAGATAGGATTGTCTTTCATAAAGATACAATATTGTATATGTTGTGTAGTGGGTGCGGAGGGATAACAGCCGTAAACATGTATCGAAACAGCAACAATGCTTATTGAACTTGCAACATGAGGCAGCTGGTTGAAGACCACGTGCCACTCTGCTCGCCCGCTTATAAGCTCGCTTGCTCTGGATGCCGGCCAATCCATGCCCTCAGTTCCTCCCACAGTTGGCATTGTCCCGTCATGCCCAATAAGCGCCTCAGGTTTTCCCACGCTCACTATTTTCGTGCTTGGGCTCATGCCGATACCCAACAGAATACACATTAGAAGGAATCTAATGATACCTTTTCCAACTAACACTTTTTATTTTAAAACAGCACTTCCTGGAGCTGCAGCTTACTTGGTCTGCTCACAAACACTAATGCCTTTTAATAATAACGGTCAGCAAAGGTGCTACCAGACTCTTTTGACTTGTAACTCACCATAGACTAATAGAAAGCCAGGTTAGGGAGGTGTCAGGTTAGAAAAGCATCAGGCTGCTAGCCATCGGATTAGAGGCCATGAATTGAAGTCCTGCCTCAGGCATGAAGATATCTGGGTGCTATCTTGGGCCAGACACTTTCTTTCAACCCTACGAAGAAGGGAAGGGCAATCCTCTTCTGAAACCTTGCCAAGAAAACTTCAAAAACTTGTTCAGTCAGTCATCAGGAGTTCAACACTGATCTCCTCCTATAATGTCTATGTCTCTATGATGGTATATACATGATGATATATATATGATGACTATACTAGATAACATGACCACACGATGAATGTACTTTATGATTGTGAATGTATCTTATGATTGTAATCACAGTTTGTCAATTATAGACTGTATGTAAGTATAGAGCATGTACACCTTGTGTGTCCAGACACACTTGGCAAATAAATTCTAATTCTAATTCCAAAGTCACCTTTCGCCTTGAAAGACCTAAAGCCCGGGAGATAAGATGAAGCAGGAATTCTTGCTAATGGAAGAAAAGTCTACCCACAACTCCACAGAGATGAAGAGTTACTTTTTTTAAAAAAAAGGTAGTTTTGTTGTGCTTTTAAATGCAATAAAAGGCAAGCATTTATTACAATCAGAAGCCAACATATAGATTTTAACTGTTGAACAAATGCCAAAATATGTGATCTCAGGTGCAGCCAATGTAATGGGATCAAAATACAGAAGGTCCAGAGCAAAGTCCTGGAATTGACCTGTTCTCTCAGGGAATAAAACTCAAATCCAATATTTTAACATCCAAAAGTCAGAGACAGAAATCTCTACCCAACCATAGATAACACAGTTATCTGCTGCCTACCATGCCTCCACTCGATGATGTTATTTCACTTTGGGATAAATAGGCAGACTCCTGACCTAGATTATAAAAACTGCACTAGTGAGAAGGATTAAACTTTTCTCTTGAAATCCTACTCAGTCTGTTTGAGCTAAAAGGGAGAATGGATCTCAATTCAACCTTTTCTTGCATTTCTCTACTCGATAACCCTATTTTATTGTTAGTGAATGAAGGTAACATATTTTAAATGTGCAGGTGTATATGGTTACACACAACTAATCCTTGCCTGGCTCCATACATTCATGTCCGTCCAAATACAGTGTCTTGTTATACGATCTGAATATTAGCTCAGCTATTCTACAAATTATAAAAGCCCAAAAGATGAAACCAGTAAAGCAATCATTATGCAAGAATGTTTATCATTGAAAAGGAGTGGAATAGGCTATCTTTGATGATAAATAATATAATTTGATGATAAAACATTTCATGATAAATGCTTTGTGACATGATAATTATACTTCGTAACATGATTGATGTACTTTATTATGACATGATGAAATGCTTTGTGACATGATTGCACTTCATAACATGACAAACATACTTTGATTATGAGTGCACCTAACACGTACATGACATGATGAATTTACTTTATGATAATGAATGTATCATAGGATTATAATCATTGTTTGTCAATTATAGCCTTATGATTCTAACCACAGTTTGTCAATTGTGGCCTGTATATAAGTATTGAGCATGTACAAAAGAGACAAATTCCTTGTGTGTTCAGACACACTTGGCCAGTAAATTCTATTCTATTCTATTCTATTCTATTCTATTCTATTCTATTCTATTCTATTCTATTGAAACCTTTTCAGAAAGGAAAAGCAGAAAATAGTCTTCTAGACATGTCTAACATTATCCTGTATCTAGAAGTATACACAAGCAATCAATCAGACAATTAAGACATCAAGAATAGGCAATATCGGTCTTGGACGCACCTAAAACATAATCTATTTATATAATGTAAGATATCTAATTTCAATATCGCTCAAAGATTCCTTCATATTTGAACCTCACAATAAAACCTCACTGCAGCATTCCCATGGTCACATGATTTACATTCAGATGCCTGACTCCCATTGATGATGGTTGTAGTGCCCCGTGGTCATGTGATCTCCTTTTGCGACTTTCCGACAAGCCAGGTCCAAGGGGAAACCATATTCGCTTCACAACCGTGTTGCTAATTTAACAACGGCAGTGATTCCTTTAACAAATGGGGCAAGGAAAGTTGCAAAATGAGGCAAAGTTCCCTTAACAAATTTCTCACTTAGCAACATACATTTTGGGCTCAATTGTGGTCATAAGTTGAGGACTACCTAGGCATTCGCTCCTAAAGGATATCAACTTCAGAATGAGCAAAATCTCTTTTGCTCGATCCACACATATGAAAGGAGCCACCGTAAGTATATATATCCCATAACCCAGGTCTTTTCCCTAGCAGATGGAATTTCTTTGGTGATGCTTCAAAGTTCATATTCCCTTCCTTTCTCTAGCAATTACAAAACATGTATACTATTAGCAGAATAACGGAGATGGAAAGGGAACTTAGAGGTCTTCTACTCCAACCCCCTCCTCAGGCAGGTAACCCTATAACCATTTCAGATAACTGGCTGTCCAACCTCTTCTTAAAACCTCCAGCGCCCACAACTCCTGGAGGCGAGTCGTTCCACTGATTATTTGTTCTCACCATTAGGATATTTCTCCTTAGTTCTAGGTTGCTTCTCTCCTTAATATGCAATGTGAACAAAGAAAGGTTTGTCATGAATACATTTTATCACAATGGCAAAGACAGATGACCTTATTAAAAAGATTCACAGGGGACTCAACATTGCTTCACCTCCTACTGCCCAAACGTTAATTTGGGGGTTGGTCCCACTGACCCTCCTCGTTTGAAATTCCTGAGAATGTCTAAGAAAGAGCTTATAAATCATGGTTACCCCTTCCACAAAGATGTTGTTTTGTTTTGAAAATGCTCTCTCTCTTTTCTTTTTTTTTACATGTAACTATTAAGCCAACAAGAGCCACACCACTTTAGGTTATTGATTTTCCTTTCTTCCTTGCTCTATTGTTCCCATCATCTTTGCAAGAATATGGACATTGACTTGCACGGTAAATGTCACTTAGAAATAATTATAGGCATTTAACAAAGAAAAAAAAAGTGTATTCCTTTGAACAAAAACATCATCCTAAATCTAAACAGCACTGATGTGGCGTATAAATATAATCCCATAACACCGTTATTCCATGTATCTAAAGGACCTCTGCATAAACCGGGAACATCACTTTGTCATGGTTCATGATTTTGTCCTCTGTTTTCTCTGTTTTGTGTAAACTCAACAGTTATTGGTGCTTTGTACTTTAAGTTATTGGTGCTTTCAGTCCCACAGTTAAACTACAACGTCTAAATATACTAAGTTGAAGTTTCCTTGTGTGTGAAAAGTTAACATATGAGAAAACCATAATCTAGTTAGTCTGGGCTGGCCACTCATTTCATATTTCAAGGAAATGTTCCTTCTCTAAGAATAAAATTAGTCATCCTTTTCAAGTTAATAAGGAATGTAGTTTGTTCTTTTCTCATTGACCTTCTGGAACATATACCAAAAGTACAAAAAAGCAACTGTCATTTAACTTGTCCTCTATTTAAATTATTTGATATGTTAATGTTGCATTTCAGAATTGCTATTATTCTTTTTTTATGAGGTAGTATTCAAACTAAATTACTCATGAAACAGCACCACTCAAGTCCACAAGATAATTAAGTTCATTAATTCCAACCGAACTTGGTTATGACAAACTTAATCTGAATGAATTCTTGAAGCAACTTCCTTGGAAATAAAGGCAATAAACAGAAATAAATGTAACATATTGCAACATCTTCTAACATGAGTCACTTTCTGGCACATGGTTTATGGCATTTTACTAATATCTAATAATGTGACCATTATCTTGGATAGAAATGTAGGTTAGCAACATTATTCCACATTAGAATTAAAATTAGAATTTATTTGCCAAGGTGACACAAGAAATTTGTCTCCGATGTACATGCTCTATACTTATATACAGGCTATAATTGACAAACTGTGATTACAATCATAAGGCTACAATTGACAAAAAAGGATTACAATCCTACGATACATTCATTATCATAAAGTACATTTATCGTGTCATTGTGTTATTAAGTCCAGTCATCATGTCACAAAACATTTCATCATGTCACATGTCAAAACATTTGTGACAAAACATGTGGAGAATTGATGTTTCTGTTGCCCTTTCGAACAGGTGATTCTTGTGTGCATATCCAAAAATGGTAAACTTTTGGATATTGAAATATTTAAAGCACAAGCTTTAAATATTAAAAGGCCTTGCAAAAGTTTCTTTCCCTTATTTTCAGAACAATAACAATGATTGCTAACATCCAGGCCTCTAGTTACAGGCATTAGAGAGGCATTTATGAAAAGACTAAAACTGCACCTGTAGAAGCAGGAAATCTAATCAGGGTTAAATCTATGGATGTGTTACATATTTTCATGAAAGTAAGAACACTGCTTGCTTTGTTTCTCTCAAATGCTGAGGTGGGTCTTTATTATTATTCATGGAGAGTGAGAAGCTACTTTGGCAAGGAGATTGTCAAAACAGGTTATATATAAAGATATATCCTGGGGGAAAAATATGCTTATTATTTAGCCTGGATCACGCGCTAAAATTCCAGATTTATTTTACCTAACCAAAATGTGTGATCATATTACAAAGTCAAGAAATAAACAAAAAGGTATAAATTAAGACGTCTGACATAAGGGTTTTTAGATTGAAACATTTGTTCCTAAATCTTTCAGGCAAGTAAACCTTTTGAAAAATCTTGGGAAATGTTTGCTTCTTATATTTCTTCTTTAAAAACATAATCTGAAATCGCAACTCTGCAAAATGGGATTTCCTTAGGTGATTATTGGGACTGATAACATTTATTGTTGCTATTACTACAATGTACCATTTCAGGACAAATGGCATTCTAAATTAAAACAGTTTCATCTCTCACACGTACTATACTGAAGGATGGAGGGTGGGATTTATCTCACTTCCAAGATGGGCAGAAGGAACTTAATGTGATTCAGGAATTATCCATTCATTTCAGCATTTTCTTTTGTTTATCTTTAATGAAACGTAAGTCACCTTTTATGTTAAAAAAGAAAATCCTTTAGGGAATACAGTATAAAACGTAAAAAGAAAGTAACACTTAGAATTTATATCTAACATTATTTCTCATATTGACCTTTAATTTCATTGTCTCGCACTGTCATTCAGAAAACTAAACAGCAAAATATTCAGTTTTTGTTCTTTCTTTCAATGCTTACGAGGTCTGCAGTTCCTAATCTGCATTAGAATTTAAGGAAAAGGGATTATTTCACTTGCTGTTCTGGAGGAGTTTAGAATAGCAAATAGCACAAAGGAGCCCTTAAAATCCCAAACAATGATCTCTAGTCATGACCCTAGGAATACATTTATACATTATGTAACTTTTATCTTACTTTGAAAAACACAACGCCAGATCTATTTGGATTCTTCACTATCAGATTCTCCCTCTATATACCTCTATAACCCAAACCTCAATCAAAATAACAATTTCGTTAAAAATTTCACTCCACTACCAGAAAAATTGGTGCTAAAGCTAATATATATATATAGAAATACAGTTATGATCACTGGTTCCACAACTCAGGATTCACTTGTGGGAAAGAGTTGAGAGCGAATGTGATGTGAAGGGTAAGGTATTCAGTACATCCATCATCAGCTATGGAAACTCACTGTATGATGAGGATGAGGATGAGGATGAGGATGAGGAGACGGAGGAGACGGAGGAGATGGAGGAGACGGAGGAGACGGAGGAGACGGAGGAGGAGGAGACGGAGGAGGAGGAGGAGGAGGAGGAGGAGGAGGAGGAGGAGGAGGAGGAGGAGGAAACTAGTTCTGAATCCCAGTTTTTGAAAATGATTCTTAGCCTAGCATATGGATCCATTTTTGTCTACAATTGGGAGTGCTTTGGAATGGAAAGACTGAAATACGGTTTGACACGCATGGAATGCTCACGTAACTGTAACTGTATAAGGTAACTGTGTTTTTCCAAGTTGAACTACACAATGGTGCATCATATTTTCAAGGAGAAGATTTCGTTTAGAGTTTAAGGGTTACTCACAAATGCTGGATTCATGCTGACACATGTTCTAAACCACTTTTTCCCCTTCAAAAACCACAGGGTAGCAGAACCCTAGTGTTTAGAATGAGGCTAGTTTCATGAATGCTTAAAAACCATGAGAAAGGGCATATGGCATATACAGTCAACATGGTGTTAACGAGAAAGATTTTTCCCAATGTCAATTACACTTTCAGAGGAGGGATTTTTTTTTCTTCAGACTGCTATAAGGAGGAAAATTCTCAAACGTACCCATCTGCTTATGCAACACTTTTTAAAATCATGCATAGCATTAAAAATGTGCATTAACTGCAAAATGCAGATATTAGTCCTAGCTTCTTCTGCTTCAGTTATGCTTCTTCTCTTCCTACTTTCAGGAAAGAACATTTTAATCCTGTTCCACTGTTTTGACTGTTTAATTGCTTTACTTCTGCTTTAATGCTTTATTGTCTTATCTTTTTCTAGTCATTTTTAATATTTACATTTGGAATTTATATTGCATGCTCCATTGGGTGTATGTCTGAATCAAAGAGTATGGTAATAATAGATTGAACGAATAAAAATGAAATAATGCATAGTTTTCAAAAATTATGATGGTGTTCCCTCTCCAAGAGAGACAAGAACAGTAATTCAGGAAGACTGCTTCAAATGACTAATATTTCACCTGACTTAAGTTTATAGTGAAGATATACCTCTAAAGTAGCAGCCTAGACAATACTTTTGATCAGATGCAAAGTATCAAAGTATAAAAAGGTAAAAGCAAATGTTCCCCCTGCACATGTGTGCTAATTGTGTACGGCTCTAGGGGGCAGTACTCATCTCCGTTTCTAAGCCGAAGAGCCAGTGCTGTCCAAAGACGTACCCATGGTTCTGTGGCCAGCATGACTACCCTGTTTCCCTGAAAGTAAGACATCCTCCGAAAATAAGACCTACTTACAGTTTTGCCTCTCGCTGAAATTTAAGGCATCCCCCAAAAATAAGACCTCCCCAATAATAAGGCCTCCCCTCCAGTGCAGCCGGAGCAGACAGGAAATTCTCGGTGGAAAAATAAGACATCCCCTGAAAATAAGATCTGGGGCATCTTTGGGAGCAAAAATTAATATAAGACAGTGTCTTATTTTTGGGGAAAAACGGTACTAAGCACACTAGGATGCAAACTTGAGGTGGAGACATATAGTGTAAAGGCACTATCTGTGGTCCTATTTCAAATACCCTCGTCATCTCTGTCAGACTGATCCATCATATAAGCAACTTTTTGCCGAATCACTGCAAAATCCTAGATCAGTGTTTCCCAAATTTTTTCAGTCCACCGCCCTCTTGATGCTACAAATTCATCCTCAGTGTCTCCTCACTCCTTATGAGTAGCATTGTTTGGAATAACGGTTTTCGCGACCCATTAAGGAAGATAGTAACAGTAAAATTCAAAACTGTAACAATTAATTGCACATTTATTCAAAATTCATTTTAAAAATCTTGTTAGTTAATGTTAATTCAACAAAAATGGTTGAACATGATCCAGTGATACCAAGTTTTCAAAAGTTTTCAGCAAAGGCATGCGGCTTTGCTGAACTAATGGCAGTAGTGGCAGTGTGGCAGGGCAAGGACAGCACTCCTAAGCCGACCTTTGTACTGCACCTTATGCTCCTTACGTGTAGGGAGGCTTGTGCCCTTGCACCTTCTGAGCAGCGCCCCCTGCCTCTTACCACCCCTGCCACCCCCCTTGCCTCCTAGCACCACCCTAAGCCATCCTACGCACCCCCAGGGCGAGGTACTGCCCACTTTGGGAACCACTGTCCTTGATGATAATGTTCATATAATCTATTTGGCCAAAACTAGATGAAGCATTCAGGTAGTCCTCAACTTACAATTATTTGTTTAGTGACCATTCAAAGGTACAACAGCACTGAAGAATGTAAGCTATGATCATTTTTCACACTCAGTGATTGTTGCCTCATCCACATCATCACATGATCAGAATTCAAACTGTTAGAAATTCTGTTTTATATAGCCCTACAGATCAAAATAAAGTGTACAGTCACCATGTGCTTTTACCGCTTAACTGTTTGACTGTAACAGGAAACAGGAAACTCTTTTTATTTAGAACAAAAGGACATAGAGTAATAGTTGCAAACTTATAATACACCACCATCTACTGGCTGGCTGCTGTTGTAGTTGTTACACTAATTATACGTTCCAACACAAGTGCTTGTCAACTGGCATGTATTTATGATGATTGCAGTGTCCCAGTGTCATGTGATCCCCTTTTGGGATCTTCTGGCAAGCAAAGTCTGTGCTGATAACCTAACAACTGCAGTGATTCAATTAACAGCTGTGGCAAGAATGGTTAAAAAATGGAGCAAAACTCACTTAACAACTGTCAGTGCAGGCCTCAGTTGCGATCATAGGTTGAAGATTGCCTTAACAATGTATGGACTCAACCTCATTCTATTCCCCCAGCCTTGACTGAGATTATGACAGAAATTCATTTCCAATACAATGGCTGTTCAAAGCCTATTATCTGACATTTTACATTTTTACCCACATGTACACCATCGTTTTTTTCACTGCTGCTTCTGATCCAACCTAGACAAACTCTTGAGTAAAATTTACAAGTTTTGACCTTGCTCCTACTTCCAAGTCTCAAGGATAGGCTAGAGAAGAAATTTTTGTATTGTAAGAAGATCAGTCCCACCATCTTCCATCCCCTTCACCCCAAAATTACAGGAAACTAGCTCAAAAGTCAGGAGAGAAGCACAAAAGCCTCTAAAAGAGCAAACACAGCAGCAGCAATAATTGAGTAGACAGAAACCACCTAACAATTGAAAAGCAATCAAAATCAATTGCTAGGATGAAAACTAAAGAAGACAATACTTAAATTTACATTTCCCAAGTTCCAAGGAAGACAACAGGTTTTACATAATCCTCAGAAGTCAGGAAGCACAAGTTAAAAAATAAAAGGCAAAGAAATGTAAACTAACGCTTGTTAAATGGACCAGACAAGTATAAAAATCCACGTACTCGCTGAACTAATTTTGTCAGTTACCCCAGAGGCATCCTGCCACTGTTTGCCTCTGGTTAACTCAATAAAATGAAGACCTCCTCCCTCTCATGCAGCTGCTTCCGATTCATTTCCTCAGCGTCTGTCTTCCAGCTTGGAACCCGGCTGGATTTTTCTTCCAACAGTATGATTAAAAGAAGGGATCAAACACATCGCTTCCTACTGGCCTCTACAAAGAGGAAATGGATCACAAGTTGACCTAACATCTGTACATCTGCAAAAATGCCATTTTTGAGGAGAAGTGGAGGAAGACTAAAAAAGACCTCAATAGCTGAGCAGCAGGCCTCAGTCGAGTGTGTCCCTCACTCTACCCAACGTGTGCAGTTTCTCGTTCAGATTGATGTCCCAAATTTGGCAACATATCGATAGCCCTCCTTGCTCATCGACCTCAGGGATCGTTTCTGCCGATTGTCGAGATAGCGATGGGCAGAAACTGTGTGTGTTGGATGGAGTGAAGGACTGGCTCCTTCCTCATATTTTGCTGTTGGCCTGTTTGGCTTATATTTATATTAATTTTTGTTCCAAAATACGCCCTACGGCCTATTTTCAGGATAGGGCTTATTTTCGAGAAAATGGTATAAACCTACAGAGAGAGAATAGCCAACCCTGCTGGAATACTGCAGGGATGTGTGAATGAACACACCGAGAAATGCATCTCAGCTCGTCTTTACTTTTTTTAATTATCATTTCTATAGTTTAAAATTTACCCATTATGGTCAGGGTGACTTTAACTAGTGGCTTACTGCTTGCACTGGTCAGCAGTTGCCAGCCCACTTGCTGTCTTCTGTTCAGACGGAGGACGCCACCAGATAAAGAGGCTCTATAAAATGAGTCAGTTTTATTATAAACGGTTAATTATGTATTTGTTCTGAAAGAAGCCTAATTGTGTTTGCTAATAGGTCGGGGAGTCTGAGTCGGAGGAGGAAAATGGAAGTGGTTGTCTGATTTTTTTTAAGGAAAAAAAATTATCAGCTGGAAGAAACAATTGCAATGTGAGAATATGTTGAAGATACTATTAGGAAATAGGGAGGGAGGGTGAGAGAGAGAGAGAGAGAGAGAGAGAGAAATGGAGGGGAGGGAGGAAGAAAGTATGTGACGGAGGGAGGGAGGAAGGAAAGGGAGAGGAAGAAGAAAGGAAAGATGATGAGGAGGGAGGGAAGAAAGAAGGGCAGGAAGGAAAGGGAGAGGGAGGTTGAAAGGGAGGGAGGGAAGGAAGGGAGGGAAGAAGGAAGGAAGGAAGTATGGGAGGGAGAGAGGGAGGGAGGAAAGGGAGA
>JANHFO010003926.1:513372-525371 GCA_032468095.1 Pareas carinatus
AACTACTACTACTTCTTTCTTTCTTTCTCTTTTTTTAAACTGTGCTTAATTTTAAATTTTTTATTTTTGTTTTTAAAAAAAGGATGACTATGATTCATTGCCAGAATATGAGTGGGGGGAAACCCCGAGGCTCTTGGCATTCGTCTATTTACATCTGTTAGCTTAAAAACTGGGTGGGGACTCCGGGAAAGCAAAAAATTAAGTTTTGCTTGATAGCTGCCTTTTATCCTTATTTAAAATGTAACCAAATTTCTGAGGCTTCTATAGCATTCTTGGGCCTTGGCTGGCAAGTTAGATTTCCAGTGTATGCATTATGGATGCAACGTCTGCCGAAATCATCACAGCCAACTCTTTACGGCCATTCCCCCTTTCCTTTCTCCCCCCGCCCTCCCACAATCACCCCGTTTTGAGTTGCGTTTATGAACTTGCCTGTTTGAAGTTGAAGCTAAGAGGGTAAAAATGGTCTTATTCAGGGCAGCCTGAGACAAAGGGGAACCTTGGAAGGGAAGATTCTCTCTACCTTATTCCTGGACCGAGGTCATCGGGCTTGGACAGATGCCCCTGGGCCACGAGGTCAAGTGGCATTAGAGACGACAACTGGGCATTGTAGTTCAGCAGCGTTTTTAATTGCTTTTGATTGAAACAAACAGGACATAAAAATAAAATTACAAAATACTAAAACGAGAACGGGGAAAGAAAAAAAAGAAGCAAAGTCTGAAGGGCAATCTATCCCCCACTTGCTTGTACGAAGTGCATTAATTACCAGTTGGAAATGTTACTGCACATGGACAGTTTTCAAAAAAAAATGTGCTACAAGCAAGAAAGTTGGCTTTCTTCGTACGACAAGGTAGTTGTCCAACGCAGCCTTATCTAAAAGTGACTTGCAGGTTCAGCCAACCAGAAAGGTAGAACAGGTAAAAAGAGGAAAAGTGATGTCCCAGGAAGAGCCAAAACACATGGAAGGTGGTCAACAGTGACATGGCCAGTGGCTTACTCTGCACTGATGGAGCCAAAGAATATGAGGAAGTAAAGGGAGAATGTTTTGAATTAATGGAGGCCACAGGTGTATTGGATCTATTATTGCAGTAATGGATCATAGGTCCAGCTGTACAGATTAGGAAACAAGGTTACATGTTCTATTTCTATTGTATGTCACTTACAACAGTGGCTCCCGACGTTTCGGGCACCAGGGACCAGGGACCAGGTTCATGGAAAAAAGGTTTTTCTGCAGGCCAGTGGGGGTGTGGTGTTGCATGCTGCCTGCATCTTGTGGGCTTAGCTTGCTTGTGTGGCCCGGTTGCTGGCATGCCGTGGCCCGGTATTGCTCCATGAACCAGGGAAGGGAGACCCCTGACTTACAACGAGCTATCAGTTACAGCAAGTAGGTGTATACAAGGATGGATAGATGCTTGGATGGATGGAGATAGATAGACAGACAGGCAGGCAGACAGGCAGAGAGGCAGACAGAAGAGATAGTGATAGAGGATAGATAGACAGACAGACAGACAGACAGACAGACAGACAGACAGACAGACAGACGATATAGTGACAGAGGATAGATAGACAAACAGACACTGGTGAATAATGTCCCTACAAGCAAGTTGGTTTTAATGCATTGGAGTGGAATGTCATTTCTCCAGGTTCGATTTTGCACGGAATAATGTGTATATCTAAAAGCATACACCTATTTTTTTGACCCTCGGCATATTTATATTACAATATTATGAAGCTGCATGAAATCCTGCCGTTTTCCAACTTCATTTGCATATTCTGCATCAGTAAGGCAATATGCAATCACACCATTCTTAATAAACACTGACATATCATACCCCACTTCATCTTAACCACTTCAAAAAAAAATACGATTGGGGTTCTTTTACAAATGAGAGGTAAGAATGGTGTGATGGCACTAAAAATACAACTCCAATCATCACCTATTGACAAGGCACAATGGAAACGGAACCTCTGCATCTGAATCTCGAAGCTGTCACTCCAAAATGAATCAGAGCTAAATCTTTACTGGGTGGCAAAGAACTGCCAGGATGGGCAATATTTATCGATCTCGAGCACTTAGGTGAAATTGGATCAAGCCTAAGACAACAGGCTAGAAAGGGAGAAGCTGCAGTGAGCTACAGCAGAGTTGAACTTGAGAAGAACGGGGCACTATCAGGCTTGCTAAGAATGCTGGAAGGAAAGATAAGCAAAGGTTTGAAATGACGTCATCACCTGGCGCCACTACCCCTTTCTGAGCATGCTCAGCTCTGGGGCGATGCTGGGGCGAATTGGCTCATGTGTCAGCAAAGGGGGCTCTGTGTGCCCACTGCGGCATGGGTGCCATAGGTTTGCCATCACTGGTATAGGTGGTACCTAGCTCAATAGTAGTAACTGTGAGGGGGAATCTTGAAGTCCTAGTGGACAATCCCTTAACTATGAGCCAGCCGTGTGCTGCAGCTGCCCATAAAGGCAACACAGTTCTAGGATGCATTAGCAGAGGGATAGAATCAAGATCCCATGAAGTGTTAATACCATTTTAGGCTGCCTTGGTAAGACCAGAGAGAAAACAAGAGTTGAGCAGATGGTCTCTCATTCAAATCCAGAGAAACTATGAAAAATCACTGAAAGCATCACACAATCGACGGTCTGTTTTACTTGAGAGTCAAGGTTTGGCTGTTGGAAAGAACAGGCAACGCATTTTCCTTTAGGGATCCAATCAGGCCGTTTACGTGGAAAATACACCTGCCCAAGTGGCTGGTGAATCCTGCCAGATGGAACCTTGTCCCAAACACTACAGTCAAATAGATAATGTTGGCTGTGTACACCTGAGCTTCCAGCTGTCCATTCAAGTCTCAGAAATTTCCACTCCTCTGCACAAGTGTTAGTGCGTGAAATAAACTATGCAAATCCATACAAGCATCACTGAACATTGGCAACAGAGCGGGGATGGAGGGGAAAGCAAGGGGGGGGGACGGACAACCCCCCCCCAAAACCCCTTTATAGCCGAGGGAGTACATTTCTATATTCAGCTGTTAAGAAAGAACCTCCTTAATCTGCTTAGACGTTCACTCCTTTCAATGGAGGAGCAAACATTTACATTATTGCAATTCAAGGAACTGCAACTTTCATTCCATAGATAATTCTGAAACTTCAAAGGATTCGGAAAGATAATGGAAAGGTAGCCGCTTTAATGAGACGCACAGCCTTGGAGATTTTGCAGGATTTAGCCGATAGTATTCTGAAGTTTGAGTTGCTCTTGATGCTGGGGCAGATACTCAAAATATTAAGAGGAAAGAGTGGGGCTTCTTATTATCTCTGACGCATTTCCAAAAATACATATTTCATATGTTGCTCCTCCCGCGTATCCTTTTCATCTTTGCAGTTTTCAAATGGTGTGTCGGAGGAGGTGCTAGCTTCCAAATTGATGAATGACGAATTGATCATTAGGTTACACTTCACTGATGACCTTCCCACAGTACAAGAAATTACTAATGTAATGTGCAACTGTGCTTCAAGAGGATTACTCAGTCATCTGTCCTCTGCCCTACAAGACAATGTTCAATATTTTGTCTAAGACCTTAACTGTAATAGATAAAAGACAATATTCAGAGGAACTTTATCTGGCATATGCATTTGAAGCCTTTCAGGTAGATGAAAACCAGCTTGTATCTTCCTGGCTTAATAAAAACGTAATACTATACTGATATCATAATACGGTACACACGAATTGATCAACTTTCAGATGGAATTAATCCATACTCTGATAATAATTCAGAGAGCCAATACAGTTCACCTAAAAGAATCCTTTTGTTCTCGCATTTAATGCCCAGTTGTAAATATATAACAAGAGATAGAATACGGAGGCGCACATTAGAATATTCCTCCATGTTTTATACTGGTAGTCCTCGACTTCCAACGGTTTGTCTCGTGAACATTGGAAGTTACAACAAAACTGAAAAAAGTGACTTAGGGCTGTTTTTCACACTTACAAACGCTGCAGCATCCCCCATCGTCATGTGATCAAAATTCGGACGCTTGGCCACTGACTCATATTTATGACGGCTGCTGTGTTCCAGGGTTACATCATTCTCTTTTTTGACCTTCTGATAAGCAAAGTCCATGGCGAAGCCAGACTCGCTTAACAACTATATTACTAGCTTAACAACTGCAGTGATTCACTTAACAACTGTGCCAGGAAAGGTCATAAAATGGGGCAAATCTCACATAACAACCGTCTCACTTAGCAAGATAAATTTCTGCTGGACTGGAATCTTTAAAGATAAGGGTGGGTTAATTTTTTTTTCTTTTTTGTAAATCGAGGTATCAGTAAGGAAATAAAGTTGCCGATATTTTCTCCCTCGAAGTAAAAAATGTGGCCATCATTTGCTAGCTCACCTTCAGAGCAAAGCAAAGAGACCTATTTCAGATTCCTACGTTCAGGTTCTTGCCAACATTTCAACCTTTTAATCCCATGTCCCAGATTTAAACAACGTGTCATTTGGGTGTGGAAGGGAAAAAAATGTGTCCTGGATTGCATCTACATCATCTGCCGATAATTGATTAGCAAAGCAGGAGCATAAACTTGATTGTATCAATCAATATTCTTTTCTGTTCCAGATGTGCAGTGGAAGCACAGCATAAAAAAGTTTGAAGTCATAGATTCCTTTCTTCACGAAGAGGAGATGGAAAGGCTAAAAGGAGCAAGAAAACAGAGTTGTGGGGGGAAGAGAAGAAGTAGGAAAGAAGAAAGAAAAGAGGTAAGGAGAAAGGGAAAGATAAGTTAGAAAGGAAAAGAGAAAGAGGAAAGTGAGAAGGGAAGGAAGGAGAAAGAAAATAGAGAGAGAAGAGGGACGTAGGGAAAGAGTAGGAGAGGGGAAAGAGGAAAGAGGAGGGAAAGGGAAATGAAATAATAAGAGAAAAGAAAAGGAAAAAAGGAAAGGAAAAGGCAGAGGCAGAGACAGAGAGAAAGGGAAAGAAAAATAGAAAGGAAAGAAGGAAGTAGGGCAAGAACAAGAGAGGGGTGAAAGGAAAGAGAGAAGGGAAGAAAAGAGAAGGGAAGTAGAGAGAGAGAAAGAAAGAGAGAAAGGAGGAAGAGGAAAGAGAGAAAGTAAGGAAAAGCGAAGGAAGGAAAAAAGGAAAAGAAGGGAAAGGGAACAAAAGAATAAATGGAAATACTGAGATAGAAATGATATTAAACAAGAAATTTGTATAGTGTACATAATAGACAGTTAAACATGTTTGATGTACTTAATTGCTGTACAACTAAGAAATGTAATGTACAAATGTCTAAAATTTATATACTGTTGCAAATGTCTATAATAAAAAAAAACCAAAATGAGAAAAAAAGATCCCTTTCTTCATATACAAAAAAAAACATCCTATACTCTTTTGTAGAGTTAGTTTTATTCTTCTTTTGCTCAAAAAAAGTCAGCTTAGAAAGATGATTTATTCACATTTCAAAAAAAAGTAGAAGAGATACCATTGGGGAAAATGTTCTTTTTTCCATTATCTGCTGTCCTGTAATATTTTTTTCTTAGCATATATAAATATATATTTTATTACACACACACACACACACACACACTTTCACAATAGGAAGCTTACTATAGGATGAATTTGTTAGGCAATGGGAGAAAGGGAAAGAGGATGAAGGAATAGAAAGAGATCAATTAAACATTTTTTCATCTCTCAAAAATCAGATATGCACATATTTTACTTTAGTTTGCAGTGTATATGCGGCTTTTAAAATGGATCGAAAAATAAGCCAATATGATGAATACATAAAACAAACTCTAATATTATTAGTAAAGGAGGTTTTTACTTCCTTATTGTTGGCAAGAAGATCGCATCGACATGTGCATGAAGTTAATGGGAGTTGAGTCCAGCTCAAAGGACTCTAGTTTTATTCGTTTCTCCATCTTTTAATTTTTTTATTAAAAAAATTCCTTTCTTCTGGTGTAATAAAATCTTCTTAGGGAGAGATGAATCAGATAAAGCTTCTACCCCATTTTTCAGTGCAAGCCTAAGGCCACGATCCATAGCAGTTGGATAAAGGATATTCTTGGCTTTGTCAGGGCAAAGAACCAGGAATATATGCTGAGTTCAAAGCATTGAAGGGATTATTATTGCTACCTATGCACAAGAGGTAGCAATAATACACAAGAATTGTCGATTGCAGTTCATATGTACATGACAAGATGAATGTACTTTATGATTATGAATGTATCTTATGCTTCTATGTACATGACAGGATGAATGCAATTTACCATTATGAATGTATCTTATGCTTATGTACTTTATGATTATGAATGTATCTTATGCTTATATGTACTTGACAAGATGAATGTACTTTATGATTCTGAATGTGATCATCTAACAGTCAAAGCTAAACTGATGCTCCATAAATGTCAGTGGATTTCAAGGGTAGCTGGACATGTGTCTTTTGTAGCTCTCCAATGATTCCAAACTGATGACAGATTTAACCCCTCCTTCCAGCTCAGTTTGCTCATCTCCGACTGGTTTTTAGTTTCTCAATTAATCTTCAGTTTAATCATTTCTGTATTATCTTTTTTACCTTTTTATCATTTTGTAAGCCACCCAGAATCACCTCAACAGTTGCATGGGGGGCATATATTTAATAAATAATAATAATAATATCCACTCTAAATAATTCTATGTAAAAGCAGCATGTTCTTTCTTGTGAGTCCATTTTGAATGTGGTAGATTCACAATCGTTTTCAATAGACAACAGCACCCCTGCTATCATGTTTGCCAGAGAGAAATCCAAGCACAATTGGCAGCACTGTATATGCTTTTAGACATTTCTGTATGATATGAACAGGTTCTAAGTGTAAAGGTGTCTATTTACAGTTGGACAGTTTGATTTAGGTGCAGCACATTAGAGCCAGATAAGAGTCTATAGAGGTGGATTTTCAACTAAAATCTCACCATGGTCACTGACACTTCCTCTTTAGATTAGCACAGCATCCCCAAATATCAATCTTACAAATCCATCGTTAATTGGCTACAATTTAATTTTATTGGCCATTATATTCCTTCTTTCCTTCTGTAGCCCATGGTGGTTTTTTTTTCTAGCTTTCCTGTCTTTTCCACATTAAGACAGGGATTCTTTTTCTTGCTCCCCCCCTCATTTTAACACCTTATATATTCCTTGAGCCAGTTTTAGAATAAACCGAGAATCTTTCATTCATTCTCTTTTTCCTCTTTGAGGAAATTTAGCAATAAATAATATGAGATGACGATGACGATGATTGAATGGTAAGTCAAACTACTGGCAATTTAAGAGAAACTGAGTTTGAACTAAAATGAGGACCCAGATTGTTGGGGGCCATATATTGACTGTGTAAACCGCTTAGAGAGTGCTGTAAAGCATGGTTAAGCGGTATATAAGTCTAAATACATAAATTAAATAAATAAATAAATAAACTAACTAACTAACTAACTAACTTTCACATAAATATGTTCAAACTTTATGCCAGTCTATATAACCAATGATCCTGTGACCCCTTATGAATGCCACATGGCTGTGACTATCTGAATTATCCTGGAAGAGAATGTAATAGGATGCAATAGAATACCATAATTAGACAGGGAAAAAATGTCCTAAATGGATCTTATGCAGCAGTCAAGCGAAGAGACAAGAAAACAGTAAATAGGACAATATTATACTTAAGCTTCCTTTTTTCCCCCTCCAAAAAAAGATTTTCTCTGCCTCCCTAAACAGTTATTTGGCCTAAAATTGAACCAACAGCTGAAGAGCTTGAGTTTTTAAGATAATGGACTTAGTACAAATGATTCAGAAGATGGGATTATAAAACATTAAGCTTCTTAGATATAAATCACTGCGGCTATCTATTACAGGAAAAAAATATGTCTCTGCAGGGGGCACCACTGGGGCAATTCTCTTTGGGCTCAAGGGAATCTGCAAGAAATGTAAAAAAAAAAAAAGTCAAGATGAAGCCCACGACTGAGCAATGGGGTGGGACTTTGATCATAGAGTTTCAGTGGAGCTGCGCACAGTCACGGCTGGATGGGGCTTTGATTGCACAGCCAACAGAGGCACCCCTATGCAAGCTATGGAGGGTCATGGCTGTTTAGTAGCTGAGTGGAGAACCACTAGGAGTTCTCGGGGCTTAATTGAGAAGTTAGAAAGAACCCTGGGCGAGGCAATAATCATCTACTGTTATATTTATTCCCTAGGTTATAAAACACTTCAATCACTACCTATTCCTAAACAGCTTGAGTCCCTAATTTACAGTAAGAAAATTGAAACAGAAAACATAGCAAAAAAGTAATTCTTTCACATCATGCCTCAAGAAGAAACAACACCCCAAAGCTCTCAAAAGAAGCTTTGAGAGAGATCTAGTTACACCCCGTTTCCCCCAAAATAAGACCTAACCAGAAAATAAGCCCTAGCCTGATTTTTCAGGATGCTCGTAATATAAGCCCTATCCCCAAAATAAGCCCCAGTTAAGATCATCAGGCAGACAGCCACATTGAGTATCGCATTGCCCTGAAAATAAAATCTAACCAGAAAATAAGCCCTAATGCGTCTTTTGGAGCAAAAATTAATATAAAACTGGGTCTTATTTTGGGGAAAACACGGTATCAATTCTCCAAAGTGCCAGCAGGGTTAGTGGCCACTCTCAGGAAGAATGCTGTTTCACAGGTTGTGGGAACTGGAATGAGAAGAAATGAGACCTATCTCACGGCCATAGATGGTACCCATTCTCTGGAGTTAAACATAAAGGGAATCCTCCCTTTCTGGTTTTAATTGGATGGACAGATAACTGTTGAGAACGTTCAGAAGTTACTCAGGTCATGAGCCATGTAGAGTTCTAACAGTAACATCCAACTCCTTTATTCTGAACTAGAAACAAACTGGTAACCAATGCAGGTTTCATAGCAGTGGCCAAAACAGGATGGATACATAACAACTTGAGCTGCTACATTCTGGACCACATACAGCTTCTAGAGGACCTTCTAGGGGTGTCAGACCTAATTGTGGGCCACTGCCACAGCCGCCACAGCCACTATGGCCCACCTTCCTTCCTCACCCCCCTGGAGAGCCCCCCAACCGCCCCATGCCCCCACGATCCCTGCGGATTCTCCCACAGATGCCCCACAGACCCCACATACTCCATCTTGGATCCCCACCGTGGCCCCCACTAATCTCCCCATGGCCACTGACGGCCACCCCATAGCTGAAGACCCCCCCACACCCATGCTGTCATCCCCACTTCCAGGGAGCGCCTTGCTCGTTGCCATGTCTGGTCCACGGGCCAACCGTTTGACATATATGTAACCTAGGACAAACTCATGCAGAGTTCATTGCAATAGTACAACTGAGATGCAATCAAGACACTGTGACCAAGCAAAGGTATTGAGGGGGAAAAATAAAGTTTTGCAAGAGTTGAAAAAAGAATGCTCAATCCAGCAAAAGAAGCGAAGCATAGACCCATGTCCAATTGTTCCAAACATTTTTTATGTGCTAGAAATATACACAGAACCTTATTCCTATATCTGTTACAATCAACCAGATAATAAGCCCAGTTAAGTTCAACCAAACATTTCTCATAGAACACAGGAATGTTAGACTAAGATGGTTACTCAGAACAGTTCCCCAAGGTACTGCCCTTAAAACCCATCTTGAAGTTTGTATATAAAACTATGGCATGCAAGTACATTCTGATCTTCATATGAAGTACCAAAGCAGATTTTACAAGATCTGGAAGCCCGTCCTCTTTTTTTTTTAAAAAAAAAAGAACAATGGGATTTTATTTTACATACCATCTGTTAGGCTTGCCCTGGAGCTAAAAATTCCACTGTTTCATAGTTCATAGTATCTCAAAATAAGCTACCAAGGTTTGGAAGGTCGAGAGGGAGATGTCTGCTTAGAAGATGAATCTTTCTCTTCCCACTGAAAGCTGAACATCTACAGCTGTGCATCTTTGAAAAAAGTTATTACCAGAGAATGTGGCTAGCAGCTGTGGAACTGCTGTTCAGGACCAAGCATTTAATTTTCTTTTATTATGCATTAACTGGACTACGAACTAAGGAAGAAAAGTGAAAAGGCTTATCCAGAAATGTTAAGTGTACAAGGATGGTGTAATTGGGACTGCACAGGTTTTAAAAAACATTCTGGAGCACTTAAGCTCTTTTAAGAAATTAAAATAAACCCGTATTGTTTGTAACACATTTCTTACATAGTGGTTTTGAAAATACTTATGAATCTCGTTTTTCCCATGCCATAAAAAGCATGCCATCCTAATTCCAAGTCATGTCCCTCTAAATATAACAATCTTTTGTTCCTAAGTAATATCCATTCTTTAATCCATGTTAGTGCTGATGCTTGGTAATTCTGGTAAACCAAAATCTCCATTAGTTTTACTATCTTGTAACATTTTCATCTTAATTCTTGCTTTTTTACCTTGCCATATAAATTTTAGGATTCAAGAGTTGAAGTCATCAAAATATTTTTCTCCAATTTTATAGGTATCGTCTGAAATAAAAATATTTTTGGTAAAATATTCATTTTAACTGTGGCAATTCTCCCTAAAAGTGACAATTGTTAGTTCTTCCATCTTTCTAAATCTAATCTTATTTGATTCAGTAATTTAATATAATTATCTTCTTTCAAAGTTAAACATTTTGCTGTTGCATAAATTCCTAAATATTTCACTTTTTTAACTATTTGTAAATCTATTTTTTCTGATAATTGTCTCCTTTATTTCTCTGTGAGATTCTTAACTATCACGTTAGTTTTTTTTTAACCTACCTCTTCATACTCCTCTATTTCTTTTAATAATTTTGGAACTGTCTTCCAAGATAAATACCAAATCATCTGCAAATGCTTGCAATTGAAATTCTTTCCGTTTGGGTCCTTTTGGGGAGAAGGGCGGTATAGAAATTTAATAAATACTAAAAATACTAAATACATCAAAAATGAAATTTAGTTGCCCCCGTTCAAAGTGAAACACATACATGACACATACCTAAAACATACTATAAACAACATATATAGATAGATTCACATCCCTGCATATACATAACCATAAAATATTAAATACTGTCCATCTGGAATATATAACGGAAGGCGGAAGCCTGAGAGTTTGCGAGGTTAATGCTGTATGGAAAGAAACTATGGCTGAACCTGTATGTTCTGCTACAGATACCGTGAAGCCTTCTCCTCCTGGAAGGTGACATGGAAAACAGATTGTGAAGAGGACGAGTAGTGAGTGTCCCAGATAATCTTATGGACCCTGTTCAAACAGTGTTTCTGTGCTATGTTCTGGATGGGAGGGAGGGAACTGCCCATGATCTTTTCGACCACCCTCGCCACTCTCTTCACCACCTTCCTGTCTGAAGCAGCGAGGCTACTTCATCCATAATTGCAAACAAATTTAAGCATTTACATTATGCATCTATTATACCCTTAGATTACAACCAGGTGTGTGTCTTCTAGGATGCTAGGGATGTAGCAAAGTTTAATAATTTAAGCCACAGTCACTTCTCCAAATTCCAAGGCTACAGTTCTGTGCACAAGGACATGAACAGAAGTATGCTAAATTCAAGCAAAGCTGAAATGGAAATGTATTTATTGGAAATTGAGGAAGATGAAAATATGGTTTTGTTGCTAATAGCTCCCCAGACATGCAGCTATAAACACTATCAGTTCTACTAACCTGGAATGGTTGCTCACCTTTATAGATAGTCTTCAACTTCTGACCATTTGTTTAAGGATTGTTAAAAGCCACAACAGCTTTTGAAAAAAGTGACTTATTTATTTATTTATTATTTAGACTTCTATACTGCTTAACAGTGCTTTACAGTACTCTCTAAGTGATTTTCACAGTCAGCTTCTTGCCACCAACAATCGGAGTTCTCATTTTACCGACCTTGAAAGGATGGAAGGCTGAGTCAACCTTGAACCAATGAGAATCGAACTGCTAAATTTAATTTAATTTAATTTAATTTAATTTAAT
>JANHFO010003927.1:0-10226 GCA_032468095.1 Pareas carinatus
TTTAAAATCATTTAAGTGCATTGTAGAAGAAAAAGAGGAAATGAGAACCAAGGATATGAATGATTTGCTCTCTGTATAAAAAGAATATATGTAAAGTTGTAACATTAGGAATAAGGGAAAGTATGTGATGTCCCCTATATGTATATCCCAAATGGAAATTAATATTATAAAAATACTAGGCAGAAAAAGAAGGAAATGTGTGATTAATAATCTGCCCAGAAAATATTGGCAGTAAAACTGGCTACTATGTTAAGTAGGATAATAGATATTGAGGTAAGGAAAGTATACAAGTTCCCTTATTTTACTTTTAATAACTAGTAGGTTATGGATAACAGGCAAATATTATAGAAATTAGTGTAAAACAAAGAGAGAGAGAGGACAAAAAATAAGTAAAGTATTATCGTTAAGAAACGGAAAAGACATGGATTGAACATATAATATAAAATAAGCTTGGTGGTCTCGATATTATTGGAATGTATTTAAAGTGTAAGATCAAAAACAGGGGAAGTGCAAAATTTGCTTTGGATATTGATACGAGAACATTTAATTGGAATATTTTGGTTTCGTACAATATTTAAATATTGCGTAAAAAGATAAGAAGACATGGAAACAAAAGATGCATGATTAATGCTACACCAAGAGATTTTGTATACTGCAAAATTAGATTAACTTAATAGGGGGAACAAGAAGGGAAAGATGAAAGAAATAAAGGAAGAAGGGGAGAAGAAGAAAGAGAAGAGAAAGTGGAAGAAGGAGAGAGGGAAGAGGGAAGTGGAGAGGAGGAAGAAAAAGGGGAAGGAGAGGAAAGTAGGATGGGAGAGGAGAGGAAGAGGTAGTGGAGAGGAGGAAGAGATAGAAGGAGAAAAAAAGGAGAGAAGGGAAGTAGGAAAAGGAGAGAAGAGGAAGAGGTATTGGAAAGGAGGAACAAAAGATTGAGAAAGAGGGAAGAACGGAAGAGGGAGAGGAGAGAAGGAAGAAAAAGGAGAAGGAAAGGATAAGAAAAAAAGGGAAAACATTTAGAAGAAGATGAAGGTGAAGGAGAGTAGGATATAAACAAATAAGGAATCAGCAAAGATATCGAATGAGAACTGTTATTTTGTGTATAAACAGTTGATACGTGATTGGGCAATATAATATATAATTATGGTAAGTATATAATTGTAGATAAGTTGAAAAATAGATGGTATATATTTATTGCAATTTTTTTGCTGAATTGGGTTTGTCACCTCTGTTATAGCTTTCTCTAATTTGTTGTTTATTTATTTATTTGTATTTTTTATTTGTTATTGATGTATGGTATAAAATGAAAAGTAATAAAAACTTTAATTCAACCCCCCCCAAATTAAAGTCTTTTAATCTGTTTTATTTCACTTTGTTACTTCTCTGTTCACTTTTGCCACTCAGATTTTGCTCTTCATCCATTTTATCTATCACATCTTACATTTTTTATTTATCTTTGCAAAATTTACATTGCTGCTCTCAATCTGTTTATCAATAGCTTCATTAATAGATTAATTCAGTTTATTTATTGACTCTTTCATTGACTGTTGCATTATTAATATAATATCTTGAATAGATTCTGTTTCTTTTTGTATCAACTTTGGCACAGATTTCACCATTTTAAAAATAGTATTATCCACTCTGGCCACTAGATGTCTCTTTTTAATTTAAACAAGTCTTTAGCTCTTAAT
Organism: Pareas carinatus; assembly: GCA_032468095.1. NCBI lineage: Eukaryota > Metazoa > Chordata > Lepidosauria > Squamata > Pareidae > Pareas > Pareas carinatus. Next base: position 1,692 of record JANHFO010003927.1, read on the forward strand.
TTCTTTTAATCTTATGACTCCACATATTTGAGTATGTTAAAAATATTGTCCAATTTTTAAAATATTTCCAGTCTATAGCCTTGTGTTGTTTCAATCTTTTAAACATAGTTTTTTTGTAATCCAAATAAAAGTTTCCCTTCCATTTTAATCTGCCATTTTTTTTCTTTTCGGGGAAAAAGAACTCTCTTATTTCTTCTTAAGATCAGGATACATTGATCTCTTTTATAGTAAGGGTTTTGAAGTTTGCTGACCCAAACTGATATCTGCTGGTTTTTGCTTTTCTGTCGTTTAATTTTCAAATCATGGCACTGCACTTCACAGTTCATCTGCCTCAGTAAGCTGTTTCAGCAGATCTTCAGGGGGATTTCTCGGCACCGCAAGATTGGCCGCCGCCTCATCTTAGGTCTCTGAATGTCCCCCTTCTTCAGTCGCCTCTCCAGGATGACTTTAGGACGTAAAACAGTCCCGATCTACCAAACGTCAAGAAGTATGGTCTGGAATGTTTCAGACCTGCTGCTTGCAGCATTGCGCCATACAACGGACGTCTGGCTTTTTCTAGTTCTATGATTGGTTAAGGTCCTGTGGGCCTAGAGTATAAATCACAGGCATTTGTCTACAGTTCCTCAGTTCTATTTTTGAGTCAATAGATGCTGATCTGGTTCTTGCCTACTGAATCCCACTACACAATAAAAGCTATCTATTAAATCGGGACAAGGTTCGAACATCTCGGACAGCAGTTTTTTACAATTATCCCTGTGCTCCAAGTGAGGTAGACATGCACAGAATTATATGATCTTTCCACAAACTAAAATTCTATTATATTCCACACACATATATAGCTGTTTATACCTACATGTTTATACCAGTCTTTTACCTGTCTTATACCTGTCTATAACTACATGTTTATATAGTATGTTCCTACTTATACTTGTTTTTCTCATACGTGCTTGACTAACTAAAGTAAATAAAAATAAAATAAAATAAATAAAATATCTAATTTAATTGAAGCTGGTGCCTAATTCAATATCCTTTTTCCAGGGTGAAATTATAAACTGCCATGTAGGTACAGTTATCAGTCACAAGAAGTGGTGCAGAAAAAGGAAAGAGCAAAATCCCGGCTGATCTGAAGGGAGAAGAACTAAGTAACGAAAGTCACTTACATTCTTAATTTAGTTTCAGTGTGGTATGTTTTATAAAAGAGCAATTTGGGGGAAAACCCTCCGTTTGGTTATCCGTGACAGACACTCGCAGATACGGAACTTTTATTCTACACATTAGAAAACTACAACATGACATGACTTTTCGACATAATCACTATTTCAATGGAGGCCCATGTCATCACAGTCTTTCAAGGTTTGAAATTCCTTCTGTAAAGAAATTTACTACAAAGTAACATAACGTTTTAGTTTTCTAATGTGTATAGTAAACGTTCTGTATCTGTGAGTGTCTGCCATTGATAACCAAATGGACAGTTTTTCCCCCAATCGCCCTGGTATTTAGAAATATAGAAAACTGACAGGAAAAGATCAAATGATCCGCCGGGTTTGCCCTTTGAGGTACAATATAGGAGACGATATACAGGTAGTTCTCAACTTACGACCATGTGAGAAATTTGTCGTGAGTTTTGCCCCATGTTACGACTTGAGGGTAACACATCAATCCACAAAACAAGGCTTAAAATGACGAACTAACAAACCTTCCTGGGAAACCAGGTTTACTTCTCCAGTCTGGCGTAGAATATAGGCATCTATCTCTCCTCGATATGTCAAGGCTTTTAAAGATCCTTCAGAGGAATCTGAAAAATAAAAAAGCAGCTAAGCTTAAGTCAATCGATTCTTTGGTGCAATTTGTGCAACTTGTTCTAAGTACCCTAGAAATTTTGCTCTCGAGAAAAAAAGAGGAGGTTTTTTTGCTTGGAAATCAGCAAAAGAACAGAGTGTTCTTTCTATATTTAAACTTTAATAGATAGTTTGAGACTCGGTAAGCCTCAAGCAAGAGCGGGCACATCTGCAAGTATTCAGTGAAGGTAAGTGAGATTAGTTCTCAAAATGGTCGGTGATCTTGATACTGACTTGAGATATTATTTTTTTCTCTTCTTTCAAGTAAGCGGGAAGAACTGGGCAGTTCAAAACAACAGGCTATGCGGATCATCCTAAATGGAGCTCGTTTACAAAAAAAAGCACAGATCACGCGAAGCGTCAGTACCACTTTATAATAATAATAATAATAGTTTTATTTATACCCCGCCTTCTCCCGAAGGACTCAGGGCGATTGACAGGCCAAATAAAAGCACAATACAATACAGAACAATAAAACACATTAAAAACATTAAATCAGGCCTAATTAAGAAGATGGGGAAAACCATGTTTCAGCTGCTTCTTGTCAGCCTGCATGTCACTTCAGATAGGGACCTTGGAGATCATCTAGTCCATCCCCTGCTCAAGCAGGAGACCCTACACCATTTCAGACAAGTAGCTGTCCAGTCAGTTCTTAGAAATCTCCAGTGATGAAGCACCTTCAACTTCTGAAGGCAAGCCGTCTCACTGATTAACTCTTCTCACAGTTGGGAAGTTTCTCCTTAATTCCAGGTTGCTTCATTCCTTGATTAGTTTCCATCCATTGTTTCCGGAAAGACTGGAATACTGCTGTCATGTCACCCTTAGTCCTTTTATTTCTCTTGGCAGGCCATACCCACTTCCTGCTAGCGTCCTTCATATGTTTTTGTCTCCAGGCCATCCAAATATCTCAGTTCCATGTTATTCTGTTGTTCATGCAGTTTTTAAAATATGCTCCATGTATTAAAAAATTATATGTTCAGATGCATGGTACGTTTTGTTTCTCAGGTTAAATGATGCACCTGTTTGGGGATACGCAGAGGATGTTGGTAACAAAACGACAATAAGAATGACCTATCCTGAAGGAGCCCCTTTATCTCAAAACGAATATTTCCCAAATAGCTTGTTTGTGGCAGTTTTATTTAAAACTGTTGATTTTGCTTGGATAAAAGCAATGGTGAAAAATGAAATGCTCGTAAGTAATGATATTTAATACTGTATTTGTATGAAATAAGGGATACTAGAATTGTATTGTTTGCATGTTTACAATACTGTTTTGATTTTATTTTTCTAGTTGGCCACTGCTAGTGCTACCTAAAGATTTTGACTTTAGTGGAAGTAACATGCCTAATGTATTATTAATGTATTATTATTATTATGAATATTAAATACATTGCCATCTAAATTTATTAGCACCTCTTAATTGCCATGCAACTCTTAAATAGTATATAGTGAAACATTACAAATAAACAAACTAAATTCAACAGAAACCAATCTAACCATAAAAATTCCTATTGAATTCAGACGTTTAAAAAAATATTTTTACTCCTTAAGAGTCCCATGTGCATTCATAGGCACGCAGTTACAATTTTTATGTTATTTTCTTTCTTCTGTATACTACTTTTTAATTCAGTTTTTATGATTTTGTCTTTAAAATATTTGTAAAGTTGCTTATTTCAGTGCCTAAGAAGATGCCTCAAACTATCAATTCATTTTAACTTGTCTTTTCAGTTAATTAGTTTAGTTAGTTTAGTTAGTTAGTTAGTTAGTTAGTTAGTTAGTTAGTTAGTTAGGCGTTTTTTCCATCACTGGCTAGAAATACCAAGTTTAGCCCTTTTGAAAATTTTGCTGTGGGATTACATTTTAGAAAACCTAGTAGCCCCTGTCAAAGAAGGGAATATACAGGTAAACCTCGCTTAATGACTCCCCAGTTTAGTGACTGCTCAAAGTTAGTAATGGTGCTGAAAAGTAACTTTGCGACCATTCTCCAATTTATGACCGATGGAGCTTCTCATGGTTGCACGATCATCGCTACACACTTCACAGCCAGAGAAACAGTTAGAATTGCAGCGGTGAATTTGCAAGTGGTGGTTCCATGATTTCTTGCTTAATGACTTACATGTCTCGCTTACTGATCAAATGAGAAGTGACACCATCTGTCCAGTGGGTGGGTGGGTTTCATTAACAACTGTGTTGCTTAGTGATTTAGTTCCCGTTGTGGTCACTAAGTGAGGACTACCTGGTATTATTCCCCCCCCTGTAATTAAATATTTCATTGGAGCGATTGCTTCACATTATTTACACCTTTAGGTATTTCCGTGTGTTGAATAGGAGCCAGGATGGTGCAGTGGTTAAAAGCGGCACTGCAGGCTATTTCTGCCGATTGCCATCTGCCATTAGCCATCAAAAGTTCAGCAGTTCGATTCCCACTGGCTCAAGGTTGACTCAGCCTTCCATCCTTCCGAGATCGATCAAATGAGGACCCAGATTGCTGGGGGGCAATAGCCTGACTGTGTAAAACCGCTTAGAGAGTGCTGTAAAGTACTGGCAAGCAGTATATAAGTCTAAATAATAATGAATAAATAAATTATGGTGGATTTGAAACCTTGTTGTCACTTGGATGTCTTTGTCTGATGGTGTTGTTGTTGTTCAGCCACTCTGGATGCACCTCTTCTTTTGGAGGAACGTGGCTACAAAAATACCCCTCCCGCCTAGACAGTTTCGGATTTTGAACCCAGTCATCGTTAAGGAGATAGCTCTGGATATTCTGCAGTACCCTGAACCACAACTCTTTTTCTGGAACCAGGTGAGTGCATTTTTGGTGAAAGAAGGAGAAGGTTTTATTTCTCGCTGTTTTTATTTTGGGCCTTCTTTGTGAAGTTCATTCAGTTAATTGTAAGGTATAGGTAGTCCTCGACGTACAACGGTTAATAATTCAGACACTTGGCAACTGACTCACATTTATGACGGTTGGAGTGTCCCGGGGTCATGATATCACTTTCCGACAAGCAAAAGTCATGAGGAAAGCCAGATTCACTTAACAACCGTGTTGCTAACTTAACCACTGCCGAGATTCACTTAAAAATTGTGACAAGAGAGGCTGTAAAGTGGGACAAAACTCACCTAACAAATGTCTCACTTAGCAACAGAAGTGTTGGGCTCGTAAGTTGAGGACTGCCTGTATTGAAATATAAAATGGCAGGCTTCTGAGCTGTGCGACATGAGATGTTAAGATTTTCAACCATTTAGAATTCTACTTTTTCCCTCCCTTCTCTGCTCTGAACGTGGGAAAAGAGGTTTTTGAACTAAAAATACAAGAGAGATTAAATTCTGTTCCAGGATATATACTTTTTGCATTTTTTAAATTATTTTTTCAACATAAAAAATACAAACATACAATAAACACAGTATAATTAAAAACACTTATAAATAAAAAAAATCGGTAAAAGAACAGCCACTTGGGTATACATTTCAAAACTAATTTCTATTCAAAATATTTATCATATGAACTAACACTATCTTACATCTACTACTTCCATCTCTTATCCAACCATTCATAAAAATAATTCCATGTCTTGAAGTGCACTGTGTCTTCCTTATCTTTCAATAATAATGTAAGCCTCTCCATTTCTGCACAATCTAAAAATATTCTAATTATTTTTTCATCCTTAATCATCTCATCATTCTTCCAATTTTGTGCAAAAACAATCCTAGCTGCTGTAAGTACATGTACAATTAAATATCACAATTGCTTAACAAGATCTTCTAGTACAATACCTAATGAAAACATTTCAGGTTTGAAGCTTATTTGTATTCTTGTCATTTCTTGAACCCATCTATGTATTCTATTCCAGTATCTATTAGCATATTTACACGTCCACCACATATGATAATATGTACCTTGTTCTTTCTTGCACTTCCAACATTTATCAGACACTTCAAACATTTTAGACAATTTCAGTGGTGTCATATGCTTTTGTCATCCTTAAAGTTTTCTCCCATAAATTCTGCCATCTATCAACATCAATAGAATATCCAAAATTTCTGGCCCATATTATTATGTTCTCTTTAACTTTTCATCTTCCATTCTTCTAGTCAACAAAATGTTATACATTTTCTTTATCAATTTCATGTCATTAGTAAGCAACAAGTTGCCAAATTCTGTCAGGCCTATCAAATTTGTCTGTCTTTATATTTTTATCATATCTATTTTTGATTTGCATATATGACCACCATGTTACTTTCATACCCTGGTTTTCCATAGTTGATCTAGGTTTTAAGTTACCTTCCATATCCAAAATATTTTTATTTGTCCAGATTTTTCCATATTAAGCAAACTTGGCAGCACGAAAGCTTCCATTGTGGAGACCCACACTGGAATTTTCATGTATACTTTTTTTTTTACTTTTTCCCACACCTTATACAATACATTTCTTATATAAATATTCAAAACGTATTTGTGAGCCTTACTTTTATCATACCATACAAATGCGTGCCATCCTAATTGTAGGTCATAACCTTCCAAGTATAATATTCTTTTATTCCTTAGTAATATCCATTCTTAATCCGTGTAAGTGCAGATGCTTGGTGATACAAATTCCAATCTGGTAGACCCAAAACTCCTCTATTCGTATCATCTTGTAATAACTTCAATTTTATTGTTGCTTTTCTACCTTGCCAGATTAATTTTGAGATCACCCTCTTTAATTCTTCAAAAAACTTTTCCCCTAGGCTTGTAGGTATTGTTTGAAATAAAAATAATATCTTTGGTAAAACATTCATTTTTATTGTTGCTATACTTCCTAACAGGGAAATTTGTAAATTTGTCCATTTTTCCAAATCCACCTTAACCTGGTTCAGTAACCTGTCATAATTATCTCCTTTCAGGGTAGCGCATCTAACTGTCAAATGTATTCCCAAATATTTAACTTTCTTAACCAATTATAGGTCCATATTTTCAGCTAATTTTTCCTTTTGCTTTTCTATCATATTCTTAACTATCACTTTTGTTTTTCTTTGTTGATTTTAAGTCCTGCTATTTCTCCATATTCCTCAATTTTTTGAGTTAATTTTGGTATCATTGCTATTGTCTCCTCTAGGATAAACACCAAGTCGTCTGCAAATGCTTGTAATTTATAAGTTTGATCTCTTACTTTTAAACCCCTAATATCTATATCATTTCTTACATTTCTGTTCAAAACTTCCAAAGTCAAAAAAACAGTAATGGAGAGATGGAACAACCTTTCCTCGTACCCTTCTTTATTGAAAAATTTTCAATCAACTCTCCACTGTCCGTTATTTTTGCTGTTTGTTGCGAGTAGATTGTCTTGATTGCCTCTGTAAAGTCATGCCCAAAGTTCATCAGTTCCAGTTGTTGAAACAGGAACTACCACGATAGATTGTCAAAAGCCTTTTGTGCATCCAAGAAGACCAGAGCCATTTGGCTACTTGAATGCATCTCATAATATTCCGGAACATCTAAAATTATTCTCAAATTATTTTTAATTTGTCTTTTAGGTAGAAATCCATTTTGATCTTCATGTATAAAATCCGCCAACACCTTCTTCAATCTAGCAGCCATTATTGAAGCAAACATTTTGTAATCCACATTTAGCAAAGAAATAGGATGGTAGTTTTTAATTTGTGTAATGTTACATTCTTCTTTAGGAATCAATGTAATATTAGCTTCCAACCATGTTTTCGGAATTTGATGCCCTGTCAATAAGTTCTATATAATGTCTTTCAATGGATTAATTAAGGTTTCTTGTAGTGATTTATAAACCTGTGCTGGTAGCCCATCAGGGCCCGGCATTTTTTCATTGTTTTGAGTTTTTATCGCTTCTATTATTTCCATTGTAGTTATTTCTTGATTTAACATTTTCTATGGTCCTCTGAAATTTGTGGTAAATGACAGATATCCAAATGTTGTTTTATTTTAACCATATCAATATTTCCTTGATCATATAATTTTGTATAGTATTCTTTCACTGTTTCCTTGCTCTTTTGTATATTTCATCTCTCCTTTTTCGTCACAAAGTTTATGTATTGTTCTGTTTTCTCTTTGTTTTTTAAGTCTATATGATAACCATCGTCCCGGTGTCAAATTCCTTATTCTCACTGTTATGATTAGAAATGAACCAGGCCACACTATTCATTTGGAATTTGCCATGCTTGGGAGTTGAGAGGGGATTTGGCCTCCTAGGGAACTAAAGGGAAAGTTGTCTGTCTAGAAATGCTTATCTAATGTGGCTGCCTATGTGACAAACAGAGGACCTGATGAGATAGTCGCCTAGGAGATGGCTACCAAGAGGAGGTCCAAAACTGATGCATCTTGGGAGTTCATGCACAGTTCAGCCGATGGTCCATTTAGGTCCTTACAGATTGTGATAGGGGAACTCATGACCAATTTCTCTGTTTCCCCTGTGGAGACCCAGGCCATTTTGCATCAGATTGTCCCAGGATTAGAGATTGTCCACCTACTGCCCTATGCATCCCTTCCAGGAAGCCTAAACCATCGCTTAGAAAGCCGTCAGAAAGAAGCAAGACTGGAAGACTTCCGGTGGAGTCGTGGGCTTCGACGGACGGACTTTTGCAGTCCGCCAGCCCCAGGCTGCGTAAAGCCACTTTTGACAGCTTCAATCAGCTGTCAAGCGGCGGGAAACCTGCTCCCTCGGGCGTAGAGGGGGCGGGGGAGCGTCGG